>JAMDHS010000110.1:0-63374 GCA_029717555.1 Peribolospora baueri
GGAAGGATATGGCCCGATCGTTCTTCTCTGGGGCCGGTGGGGGAGAACAACGGAAGGAAGAACAACGAGGGGAATAATGGGATCCGCGAGCGATCGAGACTGGCGACGAGTGGGAGGGTCACGTGACTGCCTTTAGCACGTTCGATCATATTATTGCCGTGAAGGCGCGGCCTCGGTTAGAATTAAGGTCAGTTCGGCACGGTTAACTCCGTATGGCACCTTAACTCCGTCGGCAGCATACATAATTCCGTACGGCAGCGCAACTCCGTTGGCAGCGTTAACTCCGTACGTCACTCGCCGTAACTCCAGCACTATAACATGCAGTAATAAAGTTGCTGGGCAGTGGCTTATTGGGATTTGAGATTTTTGACGTTGACGGCTGATCATTGACGCGCTGCGTTGTCGATCATCATTGGCTGAACTTTCCAGGCCACTGGTCGAGCAAGTTCTTTTAGTGACTTTTTCGCGAATCCTTCGCCCAGCAAATCCTTTCGACTTCGTCCAAACTCGCCGAAAGCACCTAGCATTAGTGGAAACACAGGCATCTGACAGGCACAGCCAGGCCCTCAACATCACTTGCTCAGGCACCACCACCAACCAGACCCGCCATGTCCGCCGTTCCGTCGCCCTCCGCGCCCCTCGCGCTCTACATCTCCAACTATGCCGCGCCCGAAGCGGCTCACCCGCCCGCAGGCACGTTCAAGGACAAGAACGAGAGCGAGCTGCCCAAGCTTTTCCACAAGATCAACGTCGGTCCACACGGTCATGAGCTGGAGCTCAAGAATCGCGCCGTCGTCAGCCCCATGTGCCGTGAGTGATGGGCGCGGCGTTTCTTTCTCCGCTTGGTCCTGCCGCTCGCTCACTTTGTCCGTTCGTCCCGCCGCTCCCTCCAGAGTACTCCGCCGTGGACGGCCACCCGACTCCGTACCACCTGGCGCACCTGGGCTCCTTTGCGCTTCACGGCGCTGGTACGCTCATAGTGGAGGCGTCAGGTGTGACGTCGCAAGGCCGCATCACTCCCCAGGACTTGGGCATCTGGAAGGACTCGCAGATGCATGCCCACGCCTCGCTCGTCGCCGCCATCAAGAGCTTCTCCCCTGGCCTCAAGATGGGCATCCAGCTCGCTCACGCGGGGAGGAAGGCGAGCACATGGAGCCCGTTCCACATCGGCCCGAGGAAGGAGAGGAGGTTCGTCACCGACGAGGAGGGAGGCTGGCCCAGCGAGGTCGTCGCCCCGAGCGCGATTCCTTGGGCTGAAGGTTGGGCCACTCCCAAGGAGCTGTCCGTCGAGGGGATCAAGGAGATCGAGGACGCTTTCCTCGCCGCCGCCGATCGCGCTTATGCTGCCGGTGAGCGCTTTTCCGTGGGCGTCGGAAAGAAGCTGGCTGACTTTCCCCATTCGAACCGCTCCCGATCGCCAGGCTACGACTTTTTGGAGCTCCACGCCGCACACGGCTACCTCTTGCACTCGTTCCTCTCGCCTATCTCGAACCACCGCACGGACGCGTACGGCGGCTCGCTTGAGAACCGCGCCCGCCTCCTCACCGACCTTTGCCGTCGCATCAAGCAGCGCTTCCCGAACCGGTCGTTGTGGGTGCGCGTGAGCGCGACGGACTTTGCGGACCCGAACGAGTTCCCGGAGGGGAAGAGGTGGGATCTGGACGGGACGCTAGCGCTGACGCCGTTGCTCGTCGAGGCGGGCATCGACGTGCTCGACGTGAGCGCGGGAGGCAACTTTGTGGGGCAAAAGGTCAAGGTCGGCCCGGCGTACCAGGCCGGGTTTGCGCAAGCGGTCAAGCGACTTGGCTTTAAGAACCTCGCCGTCGGCGCCGTGGGCATGATGGAGGACGAGAGCGGCAGGCTGGCCAACAAGGTCCTTGAGGACAAGGACGGTGGCGTGGACCTCGTCCTCCTCGCCAGAGGCTTCTTGACCAACCCCGAATGGTGCGTCCGGCAATTCCTTTTTTCCCCCATTGTCCGCCGCTGACCCGCGCCCTTTCCACCCGTCATTATCTTCGCCAGGGTGGAGGAAGCAGCTGTGGAGCTGACCGGCGAAAGGTGCGGCGGAACGCCGCAGTACCACCGCTCGCACGCTCCCAAGCCCAGGGCTGGCTCGTCGGGAGGCGTTCTTCCGCACCACGCCCGCGCTTGATTAGATCCGATGCCGGGGACCAGGGAAGCGCACGAGCGGTCACCCCGCTAACGGGCCTAGATGAATCTTGCGTAGAGCTTGGAACAACTGGGGGATGTGGGACGTCCCGCGCTCGTCTTTTAGGAACGGAATACACATCTGTAGACCTTGTCGGCTGTCGGATTCTGTAGCGAATTGCGAAACGGTGAACCGGACGCAAACGTCCAGAACGCCCGCAGACAAAGCATCCGCACGCACGCCCCAGTCCCGCCTTGGTCGTTGTGTTCGACACGGTTTGATTTAAGTTAGGCTGTCACCGGACGTGAAATCCGCACGTTCTACTGTACAAATAATATGACAAATCCTCGCATGGGAACGAGTCGAATCTCTACGCACCGTACACGCTGGCGTAGGAAGACTAAAGGCAAAGGCACGCGCGGAGGGCGAAGAAGCATGGATCGAGGAGAGATGGGAATGGCTGATGGGAGAGAAAAGCGGCTGGGCGCTCTGGCATGCGACTCGACTGTACGCGCGCTTCACATGACGAAGAGGCCCTATGAAAGCGCAACAGAAGCAAAATTCAATGTCATAGTCTCTTACTCCTCGCTTGTCGCTCCTCGACCAAGCGCCATTACCTCGGAGGCTCACCGTAGTCTGCTCCATCATTTCCCTGACATCGACCTGGCGCCTCTCGTACGCCTCCTTAAGCTTGATAAATTGGAGCAGCCGAGCTGTCTTTTCGATGTTGGAGCCCCACTTGACGCCCGACACGAGCTGAGAGATGATCCAGGAGACGTGTACCGGGTCTTGGATCCTGGCAAGAAGGACGAGAGGCGTGAGGGGAAACCGCAAAGCCGAAGACCGCACAGCGATAGCAGCGGATGGCGTGAGCACCTACTCTAGACCGGCGAAGAAGAGCGGCCTTGGCCAGACGCTCTGACTGGTGTCGGGCCTGGCGACACTCAAGAACCTCGCGATGTAGAGGATGCGGTGCGCGGCCTCCTGGATCGGTCTAGGCGGCTCGGTGACAAAGCGGGGCAGCTGCACGGAGGAAGGATTAGCACCGAGCAAAGCCGGGTGGAGGTGTTGAGCGATGACGCGGTTGAAGTAGATGACCGTGGCGTTGTAGAGCGAGGCCACAAAGAGCTGGTTGTACATTTGTGGTGACACATCGTCCGTCTCCGCAAAGCTGCGTAGTGAACTGTAAAAGCACAACGCCGTGAGCGGAAGGAAGACTCTTTCGCAAATAGTGACCAGCGTCCGACTCACGGCACCGCCCATTGATCCAGGCTGGAGCTATCGTAGACGTTTTTCAGATCGTAGATTTCTTGCCACAGAGTTTGTGCCGTCTCTTGAATGTTGGCGATCTGGCGGAACGTGATGGCGGACCATGGTCAGACGCCGCCGCACGTTCAAGTACCTCGATCCCAGGTCAAGCGCCCCGACGTCTCACCTCCTTCGCCTTCTTGGCCTCGGCCGTCGCATGTGCCTTCCTCAGCGCGCCGTGCAACCTGGCCACGCGGCAGGTGAGGTAGTTGACGCCGAGGAAGCCGATAAAGCTGGACGTGTCGGAGAGCATCTTTTGCGGCGGCGTCGAGCCCGAGTCGGCGACCATGGTGACGAGCGCGTGGGCGTAGTCACCCGTGCCCACCGCGAACTGTCAAAGTCAAAAGATCGGTCAACGGCCAGTCATTTAATCACCCCAAGCTGGAATATGAACTCACGACAGCGGATCGAACGTCAAAGACGGCCATGATGATAGCGACGCGCTGCACGAGACTCGAAAGCTGGTACCAGCGTGCCTTTGCGCGTCGGAGGAGGAAAGCGGCGGCTCGGAGGAGGTGGAGGAGCTCGAACGGTCCTTCGTCACGGAAGATTTCGTACTGCACAGGAAGGGGAGGCGTGAGAAGACCGGCCAATGGCTCACTCCCCTCTGATACGCCCTCCGACACCCGCTCACCTGACAAGCCATATGGAGCTGTGGGATATACCGCTCCAAGTCGACGACAGAAACGCGCTCCAGCTGGGAAATCTCGATCATCATCCGCGTCCGGCTCGTGAGAGCCTTGTAGGTCGTGCGGAGCAGGTGCGGGTCCCGACTTGGCGCACCGGTTGCGGTGACGAGACCAGGGACAGCGATATGGGGGCCGAAAATGGCATCCTCGGGGGAAGACGCGTCCGAGTTGGAGGGCGAGTCCGAGTCCTCCACGCCGTCCGCCGCCGTGATTGCAGATAGGAAGCCGGATGCGGCGGCGGCGGATGCAGACCAGTTTCGCGCGGTCGCCTCTTTCTTCCGATTGGCGATCCACCGCTCCATGTGCAGGGCTGACCAGGCAAGCGTCTCCTCGAACAGGTGCGCGTTGAAAAGCGCCTTGGAAAAGATGGAGGTGTAGAGGTTGGTCACGTTCTGGTCCTTGACCTTGGACCAAGGTGAGATGTGTTCGAGGAAATGGGCGATCAGCCCCGCGTCCTCCTCGCGCAGCTGAACGGGGGAAAGCGTCCGGGAAGCGGGAGCGGTGAGCATGGGCATATACGTCACCGGCTGTGGAGAAGTGCTCGATGCCAGGGCGAGAGAGGTCGGAGAGGCGGTCGAAGAGGGTCCGCCGGATTTACCCGAAGCGACGCCCGTGGAAGGTACGCTTTGCATGACGTCGGCGGAGGGCCCGCTTTGCAGAACGTCGTTCGCGCCGTTGGCCCCACTAGCCTTGCCAGCAAACGACAGATGCCCCCATTGACCGCCGTCGAGAGTCGTAGAGGACGTATTCGATCCCGGGACGGCGGACGAGTCGGCCGTTTGCGCAGGCGGCAACGGCTGGAGTTGCACTCTGGCATGAGGCACTGGTTGACCGAGCCATGGCGCGGGCGGCGTAGCGTTGAAGAAGGGTGCAGGATGAACGGAGGTGGGCGGAGAAAAATGGGAAGTAGCGGGAAGGGCGGCGTTGGGGGCGCCGGAGGGTACTCTGCGGAAAGGGATAGGAAGAATGGAGATGGAGTGAGACGAAGCGCAGGGACGAGAAGGAGCACGAGAACGTACGCTGTCCAAGCGAGTCCGTCAAGAAAGAGGTTATTCCAGTCGCCATTAGTGTAAGTGTCCGGTGGAGCGGGAGGTGGTATCGGATCGGAGGGATTGGGCAATGGCGGCTGAGGGGGTGGGACCTCAGCAGTGGGCAAGAAAGCGGGTGCAGGGAGTTCGGAGACGGTGGCAGAGTAGAGCGAGTCTCCATCCATGCTTGGATGAGCGGCGGGGGGGAAAGAGCAGAGGGGGTCACCATGTACGGCCGGGCGCGAGGCGGGAGGAAAAGGGTAAAGCGGGTCTCCATGTATGGGCGGGTGGGCGTACGAGGTAGATGCTTGAGGGCCGGCGGTGCCGGCGCGAAGGACGTCGGCGTTGCGGTGCTCCTGTGGCCATCGGCAGGCAAGAGAGAGACGCTCGCAGTTACTGCAGATGAACGAATCCTTGGGGCAGAGCACCTTTCGGGATCGACACGTCAAACATCCTGGGTTGTGGGCGGTGCATGAAAGGATGAATGCGTGTACGAGGCCGGATGAATGCACGGTGCGGCCGCCGCCGTTCGCAGCGTCCTCACCGTTTCGCGTCCTTTTGAACTTTTTCCTCTTCGACGGCCCGGCCTGGTTGTCGGAGGGAGGGTTGCCGGCGGCATCGTGGGTATCGTGTGGGGCGTTGCGAGCGGGCGGCTTGCGGCTGGTTGAGGGCACGGGGGTGTCCGTGCCCATTCCGGTGGCCGGAGCGGGGGGAAGCAGGTATGCAAGAGGAGGAAAGAGAGGCGAGCGGAAGAGAGGGTGGTGGACGACGATGATCACGGGAGTGGGAGCAAATAACCGAGGCTCGGTGAGGATGGAGATGGAGATGGAGATGGCGACGAAAAGGACGACGACGACGGGCTGGCGTTGGCGTCGGCTTCGGCCTCGGCGTCGGTGTTGCGTTCGCGACGGTCTTCCCTTTCCGGTGGCCACGATCTATCGGAGGAATCGGACCGCATCATTTCATCCGTCCCCCTTTCTCTCCACCACCGGCGCCCGTCTTCTCTCCCTCGCAACGCCGCGCAACCACGCTCGCCTCTAGAAACAGGGACCTAGCGACGACGACGACGAACAGAAAGACCTCGCCAAGGACGCTTGGGACAAGAACAAACAGCGCACACGTTCGCAAACGTGCGACGGATGAAGGTGGGCTTACGGCCGCCGGCGTCGACCAAATATAACCCTATCTCGGCCAGCCTGACCGGGCGGGCACTGAAACGTCGTCGAAGCTCGCCAAGACTTCTAACTCGCCCATCCTCCTCAGCGCAATCCACTGCCAATCTCGGTGAGGATGTTGGGCGCGTTGTTCTTGAACGAGACCGATGCGGTGATTATCTCTCCCGATACTCGCTTTCGCCGTCTTTGTGGACGACCTAGTGTTCATTGACCATGCTTTCGCGAAAGAGAGGACACGAAGCGTTCCCTCTCCACCAACTCTGCGATGCCCAACCTAGAAGATTGCAACACTTCCGCGGATCTGGCATCACTCGAGATGGATCGTCGCGAACCCATCCATATTTTTCAAGCGTGTATACGTGCTGAACTAGCCAGACATTGTTTCGCTGACTCTCGTCCAATCTCGACGCCTCTGGATGTTACTAAGCCGTGAAGAGGAGGGAAGGACTTTGCCTTCTCCAGAATGCCGCGACGGCTCTGCTGTAAACATTTAGGGGGAGATCTCGTGGGCGCACGAGCGAACGCGGCAGCATATGACGCGATGGCGCACATACATGCGGGCATCTACTGACTACCACTATATGATGGTAAGGCCAAAACGAGAACTAGGCACACACGGTCATCCACCGGAGCTGCCGCGCCGCAAGATTGGCAAGAGGTCGATGGTGGTCTTGCTCGGATGGAAATGTGTTAAATGAAATGTGCTTTCTACGGAGAATCGCTGTCAGGGATTGCTCCCTATTCAGGTCGTCGGGTGGCAAGGCAGGAGGAACAGAAGGGGTTGCACCAGGAGTCGACACCGAACCGAGACAGGAGGAGGAAAGGGAGCAAGGAAGCAGAGAGGCAGGACAAGACTCAAGGACCTGAGTGATGACAAAAGTATCTCCAGCTTGGGGAAAGGAGAGGTGGAGGCCCTGTCGGGCCCCCTACATATACAAGGCAGTTGTGTCATCTCGGATCGGAGGCGGCGTTTATGACAGTACCCCGGGGCTAAGCGCGAGCTCCGCGAGCGCGACTGAGGCTGGACGGGCGCTGGGGGGCGGCCGTGTGCGAGGAGAGCGGTTGACATAGGCGTTTTGAACCGGGCTTCTGGGGGTAGGCCGTGTGGAAGTCGATAACAAGGGCATCATCATCGTCGAAGTCGCGCGCATCCACCCAAGAGCGCTCCTCAGGTCCATAGCCGACCAATCGACGAGGTACTGGAGCTGTCGACGGCGAAGACGGGAGTCGAGGATCTTGGCTACTTCGTATTCTTCTTGACCAGTCTCCGTTCTGATGACCTGCTAGAAGTGGCCTTGGAGGGGGTACTACTAGTGGTTACAGAGGAAGGTCCTGAGGTAGGGAGGGTACTGCTACGCAATCGCCTCTCCACTGCTTGACCATTTCTTGTACAGTCGTTGAGTCATGAGTATTAATAACATCATGTTGACTGCGCAGGAAAGCCTCCTCTTTCTGGCCGCTGAGACTCGGGAAGCGGAGTTCAAGCGGATTTGATCTATGGAGCTACGAAAGCGTTCACACAGAGTCCTGATATGGGTCATAGACATCTGGGAGCACTTGAGCCATAGCGGTGAAGGGGGCTGCCTTTTCGCGAAGGCTTTGGGCCAGCTGCTGCACTACTTTCTCCTCCTTTTGGAGACAGGTGAGGAGCTGAAGCTCCTTTTGCCTCGCCCAAATGAGTTTGTCGAGAAAAGTAGTTCGGCAAGCGTGGGCCGCTAGCTCCATATCAGAGGTTACAGAGGCGATGTCTTATGTAGGGTCGGGCAAAGTCTGAAACTTGAAGAGGAGGCAGTTTGACTGCGTTGGCGATCGCTGGGGGATAAACCCCAGTGGCTTTCGCTGTTTCCAGCTCGGCCATGCCAGCCTGTACGCGAAAGCCCCTCAACACGTTGCTGGTGTAAGCAGCAACGTGCTCCTTGTAGGTTTCAAGGAAAGAGGGGGGTACCTCTAACTGGGACAGCCAGGCTGTTCACCAGGTCTTCCTCCATTAGGGGATCGACAGCGAGACGCTTGTTACGGCGTTGGATGGCGGGGGTGGCGGTGGTCATTGCGCGCCGGAGAGTGGGAAGGGGTGGGAGAGAGCCGGAGGTCGGCTTTTATCGAGGGTTAGGGTTTTGTCGTCAACTTGGGGCTGCCATGAAGTTGCTGCGAACCAAAAAAACTAAGCCGCAAGAGAAGAAAGAGCAAGCTGCGACAGTGTTTCGCCCGAGGGCTCGTCAGGCAGCAACGATCAGCTCTCTCCCTTGCGGTGAGGCGCGAAAGTTTCACCGTGGGAATACCGGGTCACGTCGTGATAGACGTGAGCGCCGTGTCACCTGATTGATTAGGTGACGTACCTGCGGTGAGTCGCGTGGCTAGTTCATTAGGATGAGGGTCATAATCCAACTGCACGCGTTTAACGCGATGCCCCTGGATGGATCTCTTGTTTGACGCGTTGAAGAGGTCACCGAGGCTACGTGTTTTCCTTTTACAATTGATGATCCGAGTGCCCCGAGGGACGAACCCGAGATCAACCCATTGGGAGAGGTAAGGGTCCCAGACGGGACGCAAATCGACTGCATCCCAGATGGGGTTGTAAAAGGTTTTGAACACGAGTCGTGGTGGCGGTTTCGTAGCGTCGCTCGTCTCTCTTTCAGCCGGGTGTGCGTGTGAAAGGGCTCGCTCGCGGAGAGCGTAGTAATTGAGACTGAGGAAAACCTTCCTGAGATACCGAAGGGGATAACCCCGCGCTCGGAGTCTCTGGAAGAAGAGATCACGTACCGATAAGTAGTCTGCCAGTTCTGAAGCGTTACGGATGTACCGCGTCAGTTCGGCCTTAATGAAGGCCGATTTGACAGCTACTGGATGGTAGGAGGACCAGGGGATGTATTGACAGGCGTTAAGGCTCTTCTTGAAGGTTCGGGTTCCGAAACCATCGTTGGAGAGGTGGGTGAAGGGGTTGGCCTCCACAAACACTTCCACATCCAGGAATTCAAGCTTTGTGAGGGAAGCTTTAACGCTTATCTTAAGCTGTGGGTGGATACTTGCCAGAAGCGAGCGAAGAACGTCGAGGACATCATTTTCGTTCCGCTGGTTGCTTGTGAGGGCAACCATGGCGGAGATATCGTCAATGTACCTGGCATAGTACAACACGTTTGCCTGGAGAAGCAGCTCCGAGGTGAGCTGTTGCTCGTGCCACGCCATGAAGAGGTTGGCGTACGCTGGTGCGCAGCTAGGCCCCATGGCTGTTCCTCCGATTTGCTTGTAGGTAACCCCGGAGAAAGTGAAGTAGTTGTTCCAGAGGACTTGGGTGAGCAAGGAAAGGATGAGATCCTTTGTGCCTTGATCGTACCCAGACTTGGAGATGACAGAGCGTGGTGTTGGCAACCCTTCCTGGGTGGGAATGGAGGGATACATTGCCTTAACATCGCCAGATACAAGGTAAAGCCGCAGCGTCGGCAAAATTTGCCGGGATAGGTTTGTGATCCCTCAAATTCCTTGGAATCACGGAGAATCCAGGGGTAGCCGGGCAGAAGCGGTTGCAGCTTATAGTCGATCCATGCAGATGCCTTTGACCAGAAGGTATCGAATCCAGGGACGATGGGGCGTCCGGCGATGGGATTTTTATGGATCTTGGGAATCAGATTGAACTGCGGGAGGCGTAGATCATTTCCGGTCAACCTCGGAGGAGAGTAACCACTTCCTTTCTTGGGAGGAAAGGGAAGACCGGTAAAGCTCTGTGAGGCGTCGGAGGGTAGCTAGCCAAGCCCTTGTGTTAGGGTTTGTAATGGCATAGACAGCTCGATCCCTCAGTTGCCTTTGCGCTTCGTTGAAATACCATGTCTCGGAGACAATGTTATCATTGGGGAGCACCAGAGTGTCTCCATCTGATAGGAATTCACGAAGAGCAGTCCAAGTCTTTTTACCGAGGTTTGGGGCCGTTGGAAGACGATTTCTGGCAGCGGTATGAATCGCTGTCATCAACGCAGAACGACCGACAGCGAGGCTGCGCTCAGAACGGTGACTTTGTTTAGGAGCGGGGGTCTGGCTGGGAATGTGAAACCTTGGGACGAAAGGTTGAACATCTGGTTTATCGCGGAAAAACCATCTCCAGCGAGCGCGTCGTTCGAAGTCCTCAATAGAGGTAGTCCATTCGGTGTCTGACATTCTAGGTTTCGGAATAAACTTCATATTGAAAGCTAGGGTCCGTTTGACTTGGAGCGACAGAGGTTTACCCGCAATGTTGTGTACCTCATTGTTTTTGACTAGGGTGTCAATAAACAAGGGGGACGAATGCCGGTATACGAACTTTGCGCGCTCTGCGGGTGTAAGAGCGAAAGGAGATGTCTGAATATGTAGCCATTTTTCTCACATTAAAGTGAGGGCCTACATACCGAGTGGAGGACTTTTTGGGGTCCTGTCGTCCCTTTCCTCTCCTTCCCCCACCTCCGCCAGTTTTCTTGGTGCCAGATGCAGCAGCGACGGCGCTCCCGAGTGCAGCTTCGCAAGCAGACCTCGAGCCCGTCTCATCCTGGCTGATCCTTACCCATCCTCCAGAGTCGCGCTCCACAAGCCTCTCGCCGAACCACGTCTTGCCGGAGCCGGGTAGGCCGATGAGCATGATCAATTGAGGGTCTCGATCCAGTCTTCCGACCATCTGAAATCCTTGCCTTCCGGTTCTCCTACATCTTCCTCGTCTATTTGCGACGATGTCGCTTGACTGTGCTTCTTCCAAGCGCGCTTCACGAACGTCTCCACAAACTCTTCCTGCGCTCGAGTCTCTACACTTCCCGGGCGGATCTCGCGCAGGGCGGCGATGGCCGAGTGGGCGTCCATTTGAGGTGGAGGAAGAGCGCGAGGAAAGGAGGATGGGAGGTTGAAAGGTGGCAGCTCGAAGCCGAATAGGGCGATGTAGCACGCCAAGAAGGTCCCTGCTCGGCCTTCCAGAGTGGAACCCGCGGCAGGAGAAGCGTGAGTCGATCAATAGCGTCGGGCTTTTTTTTCGAACGACTCGCCTCCTCCTTCGTCGCGAGCAAACCCTATTCAGTGTAGCGAGGATAAGAACAGAGTTTGCTCATCGCGTGGTCGAATACTTTGCGAGCCTTCTCCTCGGCCTTGTCCACCTTGCTTATCTGCTGATCATGCTTGTAAGCAGAGCCTTCTTCTTCGAGCTCCAACACCTTGTACCAGCTCAGCATTGCCAGCTTCCACTTTCCTTCCCTATTCGCCCAATCGGCCAACCTAGCCCAGCCCCTGGAATCACCGGCATGACGAAGAGACGATAATGAGAGCAGCGTGTAATGCGTGTGTAAGGTTTTGACGGGCGAGAAAGTGCAGAAAGAGATCGTCGAGATGGAAAACAAGGGAACTCTTTGCATGAGCCGGCCGTGGATTCAAGGCTGGCTCGCGGAGAAGCCTGAGTGATGGAACAGGCGCCCTTCTCGACGTTATGCTCGTGGCACCTCGAAATGGTGATGTGGAAATCTTTGAGCGGCAGGCCGAGCTGTCGACGGAGCTTATCACCCGTCGCCCAAGCAATGACCACGAAGGAGACGTTAGGAGAGCCGGAGGAGAACGAGGATGTCGTCTTTTCCTTGCCGGAGTCGGAGGCCTTCGCTTGGCCGAGACCAAGCGGAATAATCCGGCCTAGGTCAATGGAAAAACCTTGTTTTGACTTTGACGATCCACGATCTCCTGCTCCTGCAACGGGCAACCTCTCCACCACCTGTTTGGCCTTTTCCGACAAGCTGCGCAGCTCGTCCTTGGTGCAGAACGTGATGTGAAATTCGTCGTTGATGGCGTCGTTCCGCTTGACTGGGACGTTGTGTGGTACTAGCGGCAGGTGCTCGTTGGCGATGGAGTCGACAAAAGGCCCTGTAAGGGTTAGATAGCCGCGTGTGCGCACTAAACGGAAAGAAGAAGCGTCTGAAGGACGTGACGACATGATCGGATGACCCGCTATTGGTCTGAATTGGGTTATGAAAGTGTTGGGGGCAGATGGAAGAAAGAGAAAAAGAAAATAAGAAAAGGGCCGAAGTGGTTTGTCCGTGAAGATGCTACCGAATTTGTATGCGGTGAGGAAACCAAGACGATGGAGTCTGTCACATAACAAAGTTTATATAGGCGGGAGAAATCAAACTCGATGCCGAGAAATTGACAGTCGGAAACGCAAGTCAGATGAGAGACGAAAGTGAAGCGCTGGGTATGCCTCCGTCTTCGTCTTCGCGGACTGGGTGTCATCTCAAGCGAGTCGAGTCGAAAGACGGGGGAGTCGGCTCGACCCTGTAGAACGCGAAATGAAGCGGTCTCCCTGTGACCAGGACTCGTTGAGGTTCAAGAGAGATTTCTAATGGCGGTGGACCAGAATGGCGGTGCACAGAGTCAGAATCATGTCTGTCTCGGCAAGATGCAGACCGAAACTTGGGGGGTGCGGAAACGAGGGATAATGAGTCCTGTAAAGTGGGATATGACTCGAAGAGTGGAGCGGGCCGCCTCTCCGTGACCGAGGCCCGGGGTTGCTGCGGGCCGGGCCGAGCATAGAGACCAACTGTCCCTTAGAGGCAGCTCGGGCTGCTTTTGAGGACGTCTATTTGAAGCCACCCATCTCCCCCTCTCTCCTCGACATTCAACTCTCCTCCTTTCCAACTTATTTTGACCGCCCCTCAACTGATCCATATCCAAAACATGCGTGTCTTCGTTACCGGCGGAACAGGCTTCATCGGTTCTGCCATCGTTCAGGAGCTAATCAGCGCGGGCCATCAGGTGCTCGGCCTCGCTCGCTCAGATGCGGCCGAGGATTTGCTTGCCGCCGCTGGTGCTGAGGCACATCGAGGTGCTCTCGACGATCTTGACAGCCTGAGGCGTGGAGCAGCTGCATCAGATGGCGTCATCCACACCGCCTGGATTCCCGACTTCTCAGACTATGCAGGCGTCTGCAAGACAGACAGGCTCGCGATCGAGGCGCTTGGCGCTGCGCTTGCGGAATCAGGCCGCCCCTTAGTCGTCACTTCCGGCACCCTGGCGCTCACGCCGGGCCGCCTGGGGACCGAAGAAGATGCGCTAGATCCCAGCACCGCAGCGGCCCCCCGTATACCCTCGGAAGAGGCAGCGCTTTCGATGGCGTCGCATGGCGTGCGCGTGTCAGCGGTCCGCCTCCCACCGTTGGTACATGGCGATGGCGATCACGGCTTCGTTCCGATCCTGATTCGCATCGCCCGCGAAAAGGGCGTTTCGGCGTATGTAGGTGACGGGCTTAACCGCTGGTCCGCGGTGCACCGGCTCGATGCTGCCCATCTCTTCAGGCTGGCGCTTGAGGAGGGCTCCGCGGGAGCCAAGTTTCACGCGGTCGCCGACGAGGGCGTGCGGATCCGAGATATCGCTGAAGTAATCGGCCGACACCTGAACGTGCCGGTCGTCTCCAAATCACCCGAGGAGGCAGCCGACCATTTTGGCTGGGTCGCGCCCTTCCTCTCGACGGATAACCCTACCTCAAGCACGCGAACTCAGGAACAGCTCGGATGGCGCCCATCCCAACCTGCGCTGATTCCCGATCTCGACCGGGCGCGCTACTTCGAACCCTGAAAAGAGAATCGGCGACAATTTTGCCCTGCAGGGCAGTCGTCGAGCTGCTGCCAGAAGAGGGGGCCGAGACCAACGCTCAGGGAGGGCATTGGGCCGACGCGCTGCAAGCGGCGGGGTACACCGGCCACAAGGCAGTCGTCGCGCTGGAAGACATACTCTCGGGTCTTCTGCCTACCTCGGCCCAGGCGCACGCCGCCGCCGTCCCCCCTATGATCGTCTTCCTAACTCAGTTTCTTTCCTACAATTTACACCATTCATATCCACATCTTTTTCATTCCCCCCTTGCGTCATTTCCCTCATCTCTATCCTCTTTCCTTCACTTCTCTTCCTTTTCCTCTTTCCCTTTCCGCTCTCCGGGACGATCGCCTCTTCCGGACGAGGCATGTAACGGGGCCGAAGGCCTGATTCTATGACTTTAAAGATGACAATGATACACCTTCAGAATACAAATCTTTGACTTCCTAGTCTCTCTGCCTATTATCCTAAACTGTAAGTGCTCATATATAAAATCATAATCTTGTGACTTGTACTATAACCAGTTTGCGCCGGGCAGGAAATTACCTAATGCGAGTGCGGAAGGATGAGGTGGAGAGTGGTACGAGGAAAGGTAAGGGGAAATGAGGGTTCGATTTGTCAGGCAGCTTCTTTAAGTCAGAGCTGGAAGTTCAGCATTTCGTCGTCCCGCACCCACAACGAAATCAATACAGTGAGCAATTGCCTATGGAGCCCCATCGATAACAAATACAGTACTATAACCCCAGCACTGTAGCCCTGTACATTACCGCTCATCTGTTAGAACTGGCGTCCTAGACGTGCTTGTCAGCCAAGATGGCTAATAACAAGACGAAGGACGTAACACCGGACGGAAGAGGAGGATGTCCGCAAAAACAAGGGCGTGGCGTCCCACATCACGCATAATCAGGGTCACGGGCGTTCTCAAAGCTCAAAGACGGGAGTCGTCTTCTATGCGGTCGAATGCCTTGACCAGATCTGTCGGCGGGACAGGACCAATCAAGTCAGGGTAACAAGCGTTGAGCCAGTCCTCAAGCCGGGGAGCCCCATCATGGTACAGACGATAAACACCGAGCAAGGCGAGGCATGCAAGGCACACACTCACGGTAGTAAAACCGGATGGTGTCGATGTGCGTCTTAAGCATCACCCTTTCGTCCACTGTGTGCGAGTTGAGCCGCGTGCCGATTGGTGCGCTGCATCCCGCGACGTTTCAGACAAAAAAGGACACGGGGGCCAGGCGGGATCAGTCCCCGTGTCGCCGCTTCTGATCGAGGGTGGGGAGAGGGCAGAGAGGGAAGACCAAAAAGAGGAAGAATGCTCACGGTGTCCAACGATAGATCGTCTTGGTGATATTCCAGTAGTGCTTGGTGTCCTGCATCGATGTGAAGAGATCGTCAACAAAATCGTCCACCGGTACAGGTGACCATTCGTAAAACGACCTCCCACCGGCCTCGACTCACGGTATTCCCTGTCATTAGACTCGGCGCGGTGACCGTCTCCGTCCCGAACGTGGTCATCACAGCCCGCGCGAACGCCGTCCACGTCTCGCCGTGGATGTCGGTGAGAGGACTAACAGGTGTCGACCGGCTGAGAGTCAGGGTGACGTTGCTGGGTTCCGTCTCACGCCTCGACGGATCGCGATGAAGAGAGGATCGAGCGGTTGGGCGTACAGAGTCAGGGTCCGCGCCGAAGGCGTACAAGTCGAGTTCGAAACGGTCTGCTACTGGCTTCAGGACCCGTGTGACGACGTCCATGTGAGCGGAGACGGACGAGGTCACCTGCAGTCCGAAGAGGACCCGGTTGGGCAGCAGAACCATACATCAATCAACCAACGATGACAGCTTTCCTTTGACCCTCGCCACCGACTCACATCAATCCTCGAGTTGAACGTCGCCTCGGCGTGCTCTGGTAAGGCGTTCACCTTCACCCCGCCCCTAGTCATCGTGGCGGCCTTGCTCGTCTGCATGCGGTATCTCTGCGACTCGCTCTCCTCCGCTAGCTTGGAGGCTAGGAAGGAAAAGTCGCGCTCTCGGATCGCTCGAGGCAACCACTTGGGAAGTCGGGCGGGGGAGGCGTGCCGTGCCACGCTGTTCGAGCGGCAGGACGTTTCCTGTCATCAGTATGTGGGCGATTTGCGACTCGCTATCGTCAAGTACCCACCACTGCAAGTACCCAAAGAGAGGATGCTCCTCGGTAAGAGTAGGCTCGTAAATCTCCGCATCCTCCAAAGCGACGATGAACCTGCATCGAGACGTCCGGTATCCGTACCCGTTGACAATCAGCACTCGTCAAATTCGGCCGGATGGAAAGCAATGATGTATATGCTCGCCTGGAAAGGAGACCTATACTCGTGTGTCTGGATGGTACTGAAGAATGGCCGCCAGGCGAGTCGACGGAGATGCGCACGTCGGCGTAGCCTGACACGGAAAAGTCAACGAGATCCACGAGTCAGTCGAGACTACCTTTCAAGGTATCAGGTGAAGGTGCCAAAATTCAAGCAAAAACGGCTTACCTTTCTCAGCGATGGCAGGCAACGCCCAGAGCCTACCGAATCGCTCCGCTACACCACTCCCACCCTCATCGACAACGGCTCCTACGCCGTGCGTGCCCCAAATTTGCTCGAGATGTTTAGCTATAAAGGCGGCTCCCCAATAGCCGTGGGCTTCCTCGTCCGAGCCGAAGGCTAGTAGGATGGTGCGCCGAGGCTGAAAATGGGGCTCATGGACGAGGAGGTACTCAAGAGATGAAAGGATGCCTATGAGGTTGCCCTGCAGAACAGGGGTCGCCACGCGGAGTAGTGAGCGTTGTGTGAGTCCATCACTTGATCTTCGCACGTAAGATAGACCTACCTTGCAGTCAGCAGCTCCCCTCCCCCACACCCATTCTCCATCAAACACCCCTTCGAACGGCGCGTATGTCCACTGGGCTTCAGGCTGGACGGGGACGACGTCCTGGTGGGCGGCGAGAAGGATGGCTGCGGAGCAGGAAAAAAAGGAAAGAGAGAGATCTAAGCACGTCCAACGGACGCGGTGGGAAGAAGGAGGACTCACGCTTCAGGTCGGGCTCGCTGCCGCGCCAGGTGTATACGAGCGCGTATTTGTTGACTTTGGCCAGCGAGAAACGTTCGTGCCTACGCAGATGAAAACGTAAAACAGCAGAAAGGGGGAGATTGGCCTGATTGTCGGTGCCCATCATCAGGCTCCGGCAGCGCTAACGTAACCCTCTCAACTCACACCGCAGGGAAAGTTCGGCGCAGGTATTCGTGGAAGGCAAGGTGGTGCTGCCAACGCTCGTCTTGCCTCTCGTCGCGCGGGTCGCCCATGTCATCGTACACCTGAGCTTGCATCCGGAACGGCCGGACGGGTCATAGAGAGGATCGTGGGCAAGTAAGGACGCCAGCCGGCCGGGACACCCATGGCCAAGGGGCCGCTCAGCTCGAGTCTTCTCACTCGGAATGCGTATGGCGCCGGTAAGCCTCTGAGCAGAAAGGTTCGCAAATGAAGGACTGGAGAAGACGTCTTCGGCGTCCCGATCTGTGGGCGTCAAAAAGGATGAGAGAGGGTCCGGCTGCGCGCAAGCGGCGAGGCGGGAACCATTGGAGGCCGCGACATGGCCAAGTCGAGAAAACGCAGGCAAGGACAGGCCGACGACGGCGTGGGTAAAGAAGCGATAGGCCACAAGTCCGCCGAAGAGGACAAGAGCGATGCTTGTGATCGCCGCGGAGACGGCCGATATACCTCGTCGCCGCCGTCCCCTGAAAGCGTCACCACGACGGCTCAATAGAGCGGCCTTCTCGTCGTCCATTACCGCCGAGCGCACGTGACAGAGCGAGCTGGATATGAGGGGCGAGGGGGTGGGTGGAGGAGGGAGGTGGTGAGAACGGCGGGAGTCGCTCGTCAACCTCATGAAGAGCTCTTGTACGCCCTTATCTCAGCCTCGTCACCCCGGAGACCATGGCGGTCGGGAGCTGGGGAGCGCCGGAAAGTTATCAGCCGTTCTCGGGAAGCGTCTTGGATCAGTCATCAGATCAGGCAAGGCAAGGCGATGATGGATGGTCAGTTCGAACGGCGTCCGTCGGCACGGTCGGTGCGAGTGAAGCGAGCAAGGCTGCCGCCATTTCACATTCATTAGCGCCGCCATTCGTAAAAAGCCCGAGAGCCACAGTGATCAACCGGCACGGGCGCAATTCGTGCGGATGCAACTCCGAGGCACTCGACTGATGCAGCCGGGGCAAGCGAGTCGTCCCTCTTCAGGTTCACACGAGACTAGGACGAGCCGGCGTTGCCCTTCGTCCAACGACTCCATGAGCGCGACCATTTCTGGCAGAGTCTGACCGACCGTTGGTATCTCAGCCTCTCTCGTCTCCGTTTCACAGGCTCGCACGGGTCACTCTTGGGGAGCATGGCCCATCATCGCAGCAGCAGCTCTTTCGGTCTCCCATGCAGGTCTCCTCCGGACGACCTCTCACGAAAACCTGACGGGCATTGCTCGAGGTCCACTCCCACTCGGCTCTCTCTCGGTCGTCATCTCCTGCTCGCCTCTCTCGGTGGAGTGACCGCGCTCGCATGCTTCCTTGCGCTTTTCGCTTTACCTGGTACCCTCCTTGTCCGCCATAGGGGCCTCTCCTCTTCCTGGTCCGCTGCCCTGCTCGAGCTCGGCTACCCGCTTCATGACATCTCTCGGCCGCCACCGTCACTCCCCCCGTCACATCAACAAACACTGGCAGAGGGCCTCGCGCGATGCGACCTGAATACGATCAGCGCGCCCCACGCGCTTTTCAACCCTCCAAGCACTCCTTCCGCGGAGAGGAGGAATGAGAGATACTGGGCCACCGCAGCGGAGGAGAGGCACGACCAGTTCGTCCTTCGAAATGCTAGTGTCATCGACGGAGACGGTCATCCCTACTTTAAGTCTTCGTCGCTGTCGCCTTCGGCACCACCGGTAGCCGCAGACGTGTGGGTGGCCCAAGGCACCATCGTCGACGTGGCACTGACGGTGGATCGTAATGAGGAGCGCTATAAAGGCTGGCAGGTGGTCGAAGTCGGCGGAAAGTACCTGACTCCAGGGATCGTCGGTGTGTACCCTCTTTATGGTATCCTGCGCCGGCGCCTTCTCTGACGAATCTTGCCTCGTAGACCCTCACTCACACATCGGCATGCGTTCTGAGCCTCAAATGCGCTCCACGGACGACGTGACAGAGGTCACCAAACCCATCGTCCCTCAGATGAGGGCTGTGGACGGCTTGTAAGTGGTCCTCGGCTGGGTGGTGACGTCGGATATGGTGCTCCGTTGCTCTGCTCGGATGGCTTCAGATTGAAAGGACCGTTCTCATTCCTCGATTTTCCTCTTCCGTATCCTTACCACCCTCCCTGAAGCGACCCTTTGGACGAGATGATCCCGGTCGTCGTTTCCGGAGGCGTCACCACGTCTTTGTTGCTGACCGGAGCAAAGAACATCATGTGAGCCCGCTCCCACATTTGTGTCATCTGTAGTTGATGAGCTAAAGGCATCGACCCCCTGACGACGTGCTCCTTTCCTCGCACCCAATTCCGCCGCTTCAGCTCCGGTCAAGGGGCGGCAATCAAGCTTCGGACCATGCCCGGTCTGTCGGTGGACCGGATGCTCCTCGAGCCTCGACATCCACCCATGCCCCCAACTAATGAAACGGCGCTTGACGACTCGCAGTCACGGGCCGTCAAGAAACCGAGGAGGTATCTCAAGATAGCCTGGTGTGTTGGTCGGACCGCCTTGATAAGTTTCGCCGGTTGGCTGCTCTTTGTCATTGTAGTTTATGTCACGCCTGGTTCATCATTATGAACTCTCCTTTCTCCCGGTCTCGTCTTCCGCCATCTCCACATTTTCTTCTCGACCTAGTGGAGAAAACATCAAGGATGCTTTCGCCTCGTCTTCTACCGGACCAAAGACTAGACTTGGCTGGGGTGCCATTCTGCGGGAAGCCTTTGAAGACGCCGCTGAACTTCGTGAGTCTCTTCCTGCCGGCTGCCTTGACAGAGGCTGGTCCCACTCCGACGACTGGATTGACCTTCAACTTCAATGGTTTTCGTGGTCGGTTGCACAGGCCGCTCCCAGGATGATTGGTGTGCTGCCGCCCGTTCGTCCCCCGCGTCGCTCCTTTCTTCCTCGACGGGACAGCTCCGCCCGTACCCGAAGGACGACTTGTCGCTTCACCCGCTGGTGGACGTGCTCAGAGGCGATGTCATGGTCAATGTGAGTAGCCGAGGTAGGTTGGAACCGCATGCGAACGCCTGCTTGGTTCTGTCTGTAGCAAGAAAGCGAGAAGCTGACTCGCTCTTTGCTTGTTTCAGGCCCATTGCTACACGACCTATGATATCGAGGTCAGTGTAACGCGTCATCTTCTTAGAACGCCCGTAAATGGAACAAATCCACTCCGACCGACTCGCTAAACTCTTCCCAACATTCGTCGTATGCTATCTTGACGTAGACCCTTCTCCGTACTGCGCACGAGTACCACTTCAACGTCACTGCGCTTCACCACGCTCAGGAGACCTACCTCATGCTCGATCAGCTCCATCATCTAGCTGGGCCCCTATTCCTCGCTCTGTTTTCGGGAGAGTACGGGTTCAAAGTGAGACCAGAGCCTCAGCGCCTGGAATTTTGCCCTTTTCTTGCCTTTGGATGATCCAACTAAACTGGCTCTTTTGGGTTTACTCGCGCATATAGAAAGAGATGGAGAGGGCCAGCGTGTTTAACCCGTCCATCATGGACGCCGCCGGGTTCCCTGTCACCCTCCAGTGAGTCCTTTCACCCTCCTAACCCTTCACGTGCCTTGGTCCATTGCCGCGGTGACGCGACGGCGGGGGCATGCTGTGATTGGTGGTTTAACAATCTGCATTCTTCATCAGCATGGACCATCCTGCTCTCCATGGCAAATACGCCATGCGCGAGGCACAGGTGGCCCATCATTACGGTCTCCCGGCCGATAAGGCTCTTAGTGAGTGCGCCTGCGAGGTCAAGTCTGGGTCAGCGGCTCCCTGGCGGTACGCTCACCCAGGTCTGAATAATTGGATTCATGGCTGACTGCACAGGCGCAGTTTTCGGGACTGCCTCGCGGTTGATGGCCTTTGAGGATCGCATCGGCTACATCAGGTCTGGATTTGATGCCGTGAGCAAGCTCTACAAGCGAACCGACTGAGTCGCCTTTGCTCCACTCAGGCTGACATCTGTGTGTTGCGGTCGTCTGCGTAGGACTTGGTCATCTGGGATTCTCATCCTTTGAGACTAGGAGCCACTCCCATTGAAGTATGGATCGACGGCCAGCCTCAAGTGGATGACGGCTCGCTCAAGCTGGCCAGCAATATCGCTTCACAGCACCTTGAGACTGAAGGACGAGGCGCGCCTGAGCAGCGGCCAAATGCGCTGACTAGCAAAAGCACTCTTTGTCACAGGCGGGCAATCGACATCGTTGTGGTGAGGCATCGACCACCGTGCGGCGGCTTGCAATAGAAGACCGCTCACTTGTTTTCATGCTCGCATGCAATGGACCAGGCCGGACTTGTGGACTCTTACCACCCCGACCTGGAGCTGAGCGGTGCGGACCATCAGCATCGGCTTTCTACTTTGGTGGCACGCGATGGAGAGGTCATCTGCTTCGGCCCGGACTGCGATGAGGAAGCGGAACTGGCTAAGTCACAGGGTGCGCAGTTCGTCCAAGTCGACCATGGCGTAGTCTTACCGGTGAGCAATTTAAGAAACCGATGTGGATTTGGAACCCCTAGCCGGTGCGCAATCTTACACTGGCGCCGTGCTCACGCGCCCTTTTCGAACTTTCTCCACAGACCTTCGCCCAACTCACGCCGATGCATGGCCTGACCGAAATGCTGATGGAGCCGACGACGAGCGACGGCTTTGTCGATCCAGCAGAGACGTCCCGATTGACGCACGCCAAGTATGGTCTCGTACTGGACAGCTACCATGTCGACCGGGCAAATTATATTGGCATTACAGAGATCATCACGTGGGTCCTGGACGATTAATGCCTGACAGAGACGTAAGGCTATTGGATGCTTGGTCCCGAAGCTGACGTGAAGATCGTCGATTCGTTTTCCCATTAGACCACCGCGAGCGCCAGGACCGTCTCTGCTACTTCGAGTCGCAGGCGGTGGCTTCATCAAGGGAGTCAGCACGGCCTTTCGAACGGGAGCTTCTCACTGTAAGAATCTGTCCGCCAACCTTGCTCTGCCGTTTCAGCGTCGAAATGACACCTCTTGAGTCCCCGTGTCGTACTACCTCCTCGACTATCCGACGACGCTCCCAGCTGCAGAGCCAGACGTCTATGTCAAAGAAGACGTAGCCCTCCACGTCACGCTCGGCGATCCGGCTAAGAACGCGAGGACGCCAACGATATCAAGTCAGGTCGCACTGCTTCGACAGCTGCTGCAACAGCCATCGGGAGAAGTATGGTCTGCCGTCGCAAGGGGAAAGATGCCGTTGGCAGTCCACGCGGAAAACGCACACGTGATGGCTCAGGTGAGCTTCAACGGGCTACGAAGGAACGAGGAGGCACGGCTCCAGCCAATCCTGTTTCCTGTTGACTCTCTCTCCATCCCATTCCGCTCTTGCACAGGTCATCCGGATGAAGAGGGACATTCCCATGCTGAACATCGTCCTTGTCGGAGCCGCAGAAGCTCATCTCCTCGCCGACTCGCTCGCCGAGAGCGAGATCGCGGTGGTGCTCGCACCGTGGAGGTGTCATCCGGTCGTATGGGAGCAGAGGCGATGTGAGTTCTTCTGGTGCTCTTGATGCGGAGTGAGCGGTTTCACATCCGGTTCCTGACCCCGGTGCCCGTTCACGCTTCGTGCTCGCGCCATACATGCAGGTTCGGTGAATCCACCTCTAGAAGAAACGTCGAACGTCGAAATACTGCGCGCTGCTGGCGTACGCCTCGCTCTCGCTGCCGGTGGTGAGCCGGAGCTGTCTGTCATAGTTCTGCAGCCTCACCAACGCTCAAGCGCCTGCTTCGCGCCAGCCCAGCCCAGCTAACCACCTTGCTTCCCTTGGTCCCCATCCTCCCATGTTTCCCACCCCGAAAGATGACCGCAATGTCCGCAACATGCTTTGGGAAGCGTCGTGGGCAAGTAAAACGGCCACAGGCCTTCCGACGAGGCGCGAGCGGAACGAGTTTGCGGTATCGCTCATCTCCCACAGCATCAGGGAGATGTTCGGCCTGCCCACTAACACGACATCCTCGAAGAACTTGGACACGCAGCATGGTCATCGGAAGAGAAAAGACAAGGCTAGCTTCGTCGTCTACCGTGGCGACCCATTCGAGTACGGCTCAACGGCCGCCGTCATCTTTGACAACGGTCGCTTGGATCGGTGCTGGCCTCCTGCTGAGTGACGTCCAGATCGTACCGCGTTTGCTACTCCTTTTCTATTCGTTTTTCCTTTCTCTGGCAAAAAATAATACTGAGTGCCGGTCACGAGGGCTAGTTAACCTAGCCTGTATCACTTGAGGGGAAGATGCTGTATTTGAGACTCCCGGAAAGGAGACGAAGTAGAACTCTCCGAAACTTCAGCCAGGGCTGAAGGAGGACGGAGTGGCCGATGGCGGGTGAGATGCAATCTTTGAAAGTGGATTGTGTTAAGAAGAAAGTCGGGAGATGAACGTGCCCCGACGTGGAGGGAGCCTCCTAAATGGCGATCGATAACCAGCTTTTGTCAGAACGCTCCAAGGCATCGTATGTTGGACGTCGGCCGTGCTTGTGCCCGAAAAGGAATGCGACACAAACGCAGTCTCTCCACGTCCTAAATCGACGACGACACTGTACGAAGTACTGAGAATCGGCGAAGATCAGCTATGACAGCTCTGCTATTTGGGTCGGACAATTGTCCCAGCCAACACGGCCAATAGAGACGCCTTCATTCGCAGACGTCTGCACGCAGCTTCTAACCGTGTTGAACTATCAATTAATTGCCCAAGGTAATCAAACGTCACGGTTGCCAGCTGGCTGGGTTGGAAAGAGTTCCGAGGTGACACATAGCTCGCCCGTCGAACAGCATCGCCGCTCACGCCTCGTGAGGAAGACGATCGAACGGACTGGACAGAAACGCATGCCCCACCCTCCATTATGCGTCGGAAATCTCGAAAGATATCTTCATCCCCATTGCCGCCAATTCGGCCTGCCGAGTGGAGACGGAACCGCCAAAGAACAAAGATTCGAGGATAAGAATGAAAAGGCGTCAGCGTCGCCCGTCTACCGCCTAAGAGCCTCCGAACACGAACACGAATACGCACCACCAAGAGCTTGAGTACGTAAGGCACCGCAACCAAAGCGATCGAGCTGCCGGTCTCGCCGCCCACAAGCACGTTCTCCTTCCCGATCGGCATGCGCATGCCCCCGGCTATCACTCCTACCGACGACGGCGATGACGTACGCTTCCGCTCCCGCTCTTCCTCCTCTGCCCGGCACACCCTGCAGTACTCGCCATTAGGACCGGTGGGCTTGCTCCTCGCTCCCAAGCCGTCAATCACCTCAGCCGCGCCCGCCGCGCCGCTCGAGCCTGCCCCGGCGCCGGCATCGTCGTAGCCGAGGGAAATGAGCGATCCACACGTCCGACACACCCACGCCGTGCTGTAGTCCGAGCAGTTCATCAGGCGATCCTGGAGGAGGTACGAGGTACCGTGAGCGAGCAATGCGTCACGCTCCATCTCTCCAAACCGAATGCCTCCCGCCCTCTTCCTCCCTTTCACCGGCTGCCTCGTCAGGCTGTGCACAGGCCCCGTCGTCCGCACTTGGTGCTTGTCGTTCACCATGTGCCTCAGACGCTGATAATACACCACGCCCAGGTAGATGTCAGCCGCGAACTCCTGGCCCGTGATGCCGCTGTACATCGGCTCGTTGCCGTGGTAGTTGTATCCCGCCGCGAGGAGCTGCTTGCCAAAGTGGTCGACCGGCGTGTCGTCTTCCGAATACCTAGGCGCGGCACACAAAAAAGGAAAACGACGAAGCGGTGAGCACGGTCTATTGTCACTCCCCTTCCTCTTCGCACCCACTCGCCGTCTGCGACGACTCACTTGAAAGGCGTCGCGTCTTGAGCGACACCATGCAAAGCGCCAGCCTTGCCCGCCAGGCTCTCGACGAACATGCCAATTGTCATGCGTGACGGGAACGCGTGCGGGTTGATGATCACGTCTGGCTGCATTCCACTCTCGCTGAACGGCATGTCCACCGCGGGCCATTTCTGGCTGCACACACCCTTCTGGCCGTGGCGCGAGCTGAACTTGTCGCCGATGACGGGCGAACGAGGGATGCGGAGCATGATGTGCAGCTTGAGGCACTCCGAGTCGCCCGCGTCGCCACCCAGCAGGCGCACCGTGTCCACATACGCCGTCTCGTCGCCTTTGTGCTTCTGGAATCGCGTCCGGTGCGTTGTCTCGTCGTAGTACGCGCACAGAACCGAGCCCTGTTTAATCTTGGTACCGGGTGCAACGATGCCGTCCTCATCAAGCTCTTCCCTCGCAGGATGTGTCGGCCGCACGTCCGGGCCGAAGCCAAAATGCAAGTTGCTCGGCCCAGACCGGTTGGCGCTGGCACCCTTGGCGTCGCGCAGGTCGATCACCTCGCTCTTGTACACCGTACCGTAACCGAACCCTCGTTCGTGCGCCGACTTGTTCAAGATCATCGCGTCTTCCATGTCGTAGCCTGTGTACGAGATGACGGCCACGACCGCGTTCGTGCCGTTGGGGAAGTCGTCGAAACCGTACTTGTCGTGCAGCACAGGTCGCACCACCGGAGTCTGGCCCGTCTGGAGCCGGTACAGCTTATTGTCCGTTCGGCGCGCGATCGCCGAGGCGGGCGTGCCCATCGTCTGTTTGCCCATCTGCCGAGGGGAGAAGAAACGCTTTAGTCTTCGATCGTTCCACCTCCAGAGACACCGAGATTGCCCGTTACTCACTTGACACTGGTACATGTTCCTCGGACTCTGGTTGAAATCGGAGAACGGGGTCAAGTTGGCGATGACGCTGAGCACGTTCGTCGGGTCTTCCTCGACGTGCGTGCTGACGCCCTTTTCGATCTCTTCCTTGACACACGCAATGTCGAGGTATACCTGCTCGAACGGCCCCACATGGTCCGTCTTGCCGTTGTCTAGGAACGTTACCGGCCGCATCATCCGCGCTCGTCCGGAGAAGAGGTAAAGGCCCGGGTACTGACCGCCCTTGCTGACGGGCACGAATCCGATCTCCATGTCGAGTGGGATCCCCTTCCGACCTGCCGTCTTCCACGTTCGCAGCGTAGTCGCTATCCGAGACGCCAACCGCGGAGACGCCCAACCAATGATACGGCCGTCGAGTTGGACGGAAAGCGCTGCCTCAGCGGAGCGAGATTTTTCCATGCCCAGGGCGGTGAGGTGCTGTGGGACATGGGCCGCGGACAGTGGCATCGTGATGATCTTGCACGTGTGTGAGAGGTGGTTGAGGAGACCGCAAGGCGAACCGTCCGGCGTGTGGACGGGACACAGAAAGCCCCAAGCCTCCGGCAAAAGTTTCCTGACCGTGGTGGTCTTGAGCTCGGCGAAGAAAGCACCACGGTGGATGCACCGGAAGTGGCTGAGGTACCGGTAAAAGTTGAGCTTCTCAGCGACGATGGTGAATCCGCTCGTCTGCTGCAGGTCGAGTCCAGTGGGTGAGATGAGGTTGCCGGTGGCAAGGAAATTGGCGAGCCGACCACCGACGTCCGAGTTGACCCTACCGAGGATCTTCTTGATATAACCGTTGTCGCGAAAGTCGACCTGGGCGCTCTTCCTGCGAATGTCGTAGCCGATCTGCGTCCTCACGTTGGTTATGTACTCGTCGACGCGCTCCTTGATGATTTGGCCATAGAGGAAGCCCGGAAGGAGCACCTCCTGGTGCTGGGGGGAGTCCGGGTTGTCGGCGCAGCATTCGCCGGCGACGAGGGCGTAGAGCTTCTGGATCATGAAGCTGCAGACGAGGAAGTAATGTTAATACGAGCGGCCCCTAAACTTTCCAAAGTCGCACCAACGCGACTCACATCAACAGGTTGAACTTGTCCCTCGAATCGTCCAAATGCACTAGAACGATCTTCTTCATCAGGAACCTTCCCACCTCGACATTGCTCCAGTCCTCCGGGCACCCGAGGACGACCTTGAACTTGTCTCCAAGGAACTCTAGGCATTGTTCACCGGTCCAGAGACCGTACGTCTGGAAGCCACGGAGCAGCAGCTCGACGCGATCGGAGAGGAACGTGTTGTCGAACCCGCCTGGAGCGCCGCTCATGAGGCTCACAAAAATCTCCTTGTCCGAGGGGTTGACGAGCGCCTTGAGGACCATCATGATGGGGATCATGTACTCCTGCTTCCTCCAACTGAAGCGCAGCGTCACGCCACCGTTGTCGAGGTAGTGCACGGTGTTGGTGTGGGAACTCATGTCCGGTCGCGTGGAACGGATCTGACATCCGTACTGGGTGTAAGAGGGACCTCTGTTGGCGAACGAGGGTCGGGTGAGGGCGATTACGTGGTTGGCGCGAGGGACGATAAGGAAGCGGATCAGGCGCTCGTTGCCGTTGATGACAAAGTAGCCACCCATCTCTGTCGATTCTTCCTTGCGCCGGACGAGCTCCGAGGAGGTGAGCGATTGAAGGTTACAGCGGTTGGACTGGTAGTTATGGGGGTGACCGATAAGTAATCTACTCTAGGACGGAACAAACAACAAGTTTACAGAACGTGCACTCACCCGAACCATGATCGGTGCCATGCCCAGTTCTCGAATGTCACCCTCCTGGTGTCCGTCATTGACACGCCAGCACACGCGAGCAGTCATACGAGCCTTATAAGTAGTCAACCGCTCACGGGCCTGCAAGAGGGTTGACGATGGAGAACGAACATTCCGCCTCAAGTATTAGCGAGACGTTAAACAAGTCGATGGAAGGAAGAAAGGAGGCGCACCTCGGATGGGTAAACGGCTCTCTCCCTCGCCATCTTCTCCCGTTCCGGCACCATCGGCCGCCCGATCTGCACTTGGTCGACCCACACTGCATAGTACAATCGGAAAAATCCAGCCAGATATGAGCAAATTCCAATAGGCAACCGATCTTAGCTCGCTTCCAGCTCGAACGGACGATGTGGCCCAGTCGATACTCACTCTCAAGTTTGCTGCCTCTTCCCTCTCCGCGTCCGTCAAAGATAACCTTGCTCCCCACCTCTCTCATAGCCTTGGCCAGCAAACCTTCCTCTTCTGCCTGCTCTCCCACCACGAAAGGATTCGGCATGCCCGGAATAACCATACGAGAATCACCTGACGTGAGGGCGTTGAAAGATTCGATGTGCGGCGCGACCAGAGATTGGAGGTATGGCTGATCGGCGGCAGTGGAGGAGGGAAAACTGAATCGGGAATGAAGGGAGAGCGTATGAAAAGTGTCGCGCGGCCGTGCCTGAGACGAAGCGACAGCGGAGACATCGTTCTTTCGTCGGAACGAAAAGTCGGTGGGAATGACAGAACTGCTAAAGTGTCGGGCGTCCTTTTGCTTGGAAGATGACAGGGGGGGAAGAGCGGTAGATGCTGAGGGTGGAGTCGGCGGCGGAGAAGTCGAAGCCGAGGAGGACCCCGAGGAGGACCCCGAGGAAGAGGATGCGGCGGTCATGCTGGTCAAGACGAGCACGTCAGAGAACGACCAAGGTGGCGGGAGCTCTTCTACAATCAAAAAAAAAGATAAGAAAGCAGAAAAGAAGACTCGGTCGAAGCAGAAGAGGACCAGCTCGCTCCGTCTGCAGCACGCTGACGACCGACGGATGTCGAGAAGATCGCCTGGACACAAGAAAGCTGCGGCGACCGGCAAAGGGCTAACCCTACTCGACAATGATCACGTGCCAGTGCTTGCGTCCAGAAGGTTGAGGCCCAGCCAGCACCTTCCAGCACTCAACCCTCACCTCTCGACTGTCAAGAGATGCTCTCCCGCCGCCTCTCCGTCGTCCTGATCCTCTGCATCGTGGCGCTCGTTCCTCATTGTGCTCAAGCACAATTTGGAAACTTTTTCCAACACGTCTTTCCCGGGGGAGGGGCCAAGACGGAACAGGAGGCGCCACCGTCCGGGGACCGGGCTTGGTTCGACGCAAGAGTCGAGGCTGGTGAGTTTCATGGCACGGTGCAGGACGAATTCTGTATGTCTTGACGGGACGCATAGGATGTTTGACCGGCTTACACGCATCTCTCTACCCTTGTTCCCTCACCTTCTTTCATCCAGCCAACTGTCAGACCTACCTGTGTCCACAAACGCTCTCCTGCGTCACGCACCCTTCTCACTGTCCGTGTCCCTTCCCAGAGCAGAAGCGGTGCTCTTGGCGCTCTGGGCCCGAGGATTCGAACAGGGGTCACACATGCGTCTCGGGCTCGGAGGCGTGTAAGAGGGTGGGAGAGATGATGGGCGTTCCCGCGGTGGAGGGGTGAAAGAAGGCCTTGAGACGATAGCAACGGTCGGATTATCAAGGCAATGGATTCTGATAGGGCAATCCAGAACGACGGAGGACGACGAAGAAGACAGATGATATGAATGATGCTACACGGGACACACGGCTTGGGGACTCCTTGGACGCTGTTGGCCAAACTGGCAGTTGAACAGATACGCGCTATTGACATGGCCTCTCGCCCTCCAATTCCCTAGCTCGCCTGGACGCTTTTGCGTACGATCAAACCAACAAAACTCTCCTCCTTGGCCTCTCGAACAGCATCTGTCGGCGACCGACCCGACGGAGTGTGGGTCGGGTCGCGAGGGGGGGAAGTTCAAGTCAAAGAGACGGCCGGAGAAGATTGGACGACGACGGCGCTCCACCCTCTAGCCTTCACAGCGTCTTTCCACTCCTCCCACTCCTCTTGCTGCCGACGCAGCTCAGCAGCCAGCTGTTCGTCCCCCTCTTGGCGCTCTCGCCAATCTTGCTCCAACACCTTCCACGACTTGATCTCGCCACTCACCGTTCCCACCGCATTCCCAACGAACACGCCGACGCACCCGCTGACGAAATAGCCTAGAAGCCTATGCGTCCGCTCGAGTTCATCCTCGACGCGCTCCATCTTTGTGAGCAGGAGAAGGTCCCGCTCTGTGGAGGGTAGGCTGGCAAACGTCTTCGCGGGGTCTTCTTCGTCCGGAGGCGGAGGGTGGGCGCTCGTGGAAGAAGGGGAAGCGTCTGAGGGATCGTTTCGATCTGATAGACGCGAGGAGGAGGTTCCTGCAAAGGCGCGCGATCGCTCGCTCGCTCGAGGCGAGCCGGCGACGAAGGGGCGAGGTCGTGAATAGAATCGAGTTGGACCCTTGTTGTGACGGAGAACGGGCGTGAGGACGGACAAGAGTCGCATGGCGAGGTGTGAAGCCAACCTCCTCCTGAAGGGCGTGAAGAGCGTGTGTGTGTGTGTGTGTATGTGTGTGGTGAGCCGAAGAAAATGTGCACAGGTCGCTCGATTCACGACGGACGATCGGGCCATGCTCGTCGGTCGGTCAGCGTCTCACTAAGTAAGGCACGGAACGGGCCCAGGCGCCTTACCGAGCATGTCATCCGGTGAGATTTCCCTAAGCCCACCTGGACCCTACGTGTACACGACCGCCGATACCTTCGAGAACCATGGCTCGTTTCTGGCAGTCTGCAGTCTATAGCCTATTTTCGTTGCAGGCGCTCTCTCTAGCTGCCAGCCACACGTGCCGTGCCGCTCGACGGAGAGCCCCGTCGAACGAGGGAGGACGTACACCGACAGCGCCACTGCCACCTCCGCTTGTATCAAGCGAGGCGCTCGAGCATAGTTGAGCAACTTGAACTGAGCCAAAAGTCAGTGACGAACGCCGATACAGCGAGCCTTCCATTAATGTACGGACGGACGTATATGAGAATAAACAACTAGTGCGATAATGTGCCAAGAAGAATACATGTGGCTGCCTGAACACGAAGAGCGTATGAATGTATGGATGGCATATGGAAACGGTCCGTGCATGCGCGGAGATTGTCCTTGAGAGTGAAAGGGCGCGTGGTTTGGCATTCGCGAGGACGGAGACGATGGGACGGACAGACGGACGAACGGGTGTCAAGACAGACTGATCGTGCTGTAGATATTGGTCAGCGCGAGCCGAACGCTTGATGGCATGGTGAGACGGGCGGCCGTTCAGTAGCGGTTGCCGCGTCTACTCCATCGCGCCGCCAACGGTCGTCTGAACGCCCAAAGCAGGCCGCAGATGACGGCTAGGCCGACGACGGAGACGACGACCCCGATGGCGACCTTGGCGCCCGTGGAGAGGCCGCCGTGCGAGGCTGGGTAGGCTGCGTCAGTGGGTGTGCCGGACGGAACAAGGAGGAGGGTGGGGTCCATGGTGTAGTAGTAAGGCGCGTCATAGGTCAGAGTCGGCGAAGAAGTTGTGTTCGTAGGCGCGAAGGCTCGGAGACGACTGGCGACGAGAGTGAGCAGCGGGGCGTTGTAATCTATAAAGTTCATCATAGCAAGCCAGAAGCGACGGGGGAGGACAAAGGGTTAGGTGAGAAAGGCCATTGACCATGCTCGGGTCGCTCTCTGCTCGATTCATACCGCCGCCCGAATGGGAGGCGAGGCGAAATCACTCACCGAGCGCGACCTCAGTCTCAGGCCAATCGTTCCTGATATCAAAATAACGATCCTGCTCGTCAGGACCGCCGATGAGAGCTCCATAGAGCACGTGAGCCTCATCGGGCGGGTCGCGGTTGATATTGGTGATGTCGTTCCCTCCTGACGCCGCTGCGTGGTGAGGGTTGTAGGGAGAGGACGGGTGAATGCCGACGATGTAAGGACGGTGCATCGGGTTAGAGCCGAGGGCGTAGTCGAGTTGTTTGCGGGCGAAGGTCTGCGGCGGTCGGAGGAGGAAGAAGGTGAGCGAGAACGGCGGGCGGCGGTCGTCAGTCTTGCGACAGCAAAGGCGGCGCTCTCGACACTCACCCTGTACGAATTAGACTTGTCCACGCTTGTCGCCCACGGCGCATACCTCTCCATGACGGCCGCCAAGTTCAAGGCGGGGTTCAAGCTGTTGTCGCCGCTTCCCTGATTCCAGTAAGCAAGGCCTCCGTTGGTGTAAAACATGCCGTTCACCTTGTTGTTCACGATGGCGTCGAAGTAGGCCTCGGCGTCTGACTGGAAGTTTGTCCGAGAGGCTGAGGAGGAGCTGAACGAGTGAGGAGGGAATGAGAGCTGAGAAAGCAGGACGGGAAGCGCGGGCGTCTTAAAGTCCCAATCTGTGAGGTTGGGAGAAGGGAAGGAGATCGGGAACACAAGGTTCAATACGGATAAAGACACAGTCTCAAGCTGGCTCCGACCCCTTGGCGCATCGTCCAAGCGCGACGACTCACCGAGCGTCGGTGCGGATTTGGCCATGTCAGTACAGATCTTCCACTGCGAGTACCAGCTGGCAGCCTGGTCAAAGTAGGTCGATTCTCCGGTGGCGAGGGCGAGCCAAGTGGCGCCCCAGATGAGGTCGTCCTGGTAGGAAGAGGAAGAGTACGCGTCCGCCACCGACGGCACCGACGTCTGGGGAGGGAGAGGCGGGGCGGTCCGGGATCAGAACGGTGGCTTGGAATCGCCGAGTCGAGAGGCGACGACGCGCATATACGCACCTGGTAGGTGACCATACCACCGGTCGCATTGACGGCCAAGGTCCAGGCGTCCACGGCGTGCTGCCTGAGGAGCCCTGCGTAGGAGGTGTTAGTGAGCTCGGCAAGGGGAGAGCTGACGGCGCCGTGCGAGTCGGTTGCGAGGACGGTGCCGTTGTAGAGCGCCGAACAGGCCGACATGGCGCCTGCAAAGGCGGCCGCTGCGTCCGTGCCTGGGTTGGTAGACTGCAAAGGAAGACAAGGAGGGGCGGATGAGGCGGGGGCAGGTGGGGTCCCCACAGGGGATGGGAGAGGAGAAGGGGACGCACGTTGATCTGGTAGGACGGTCGGGGCATGGGGATGTTCTGATCGCCTGGTAGTCCCCATTCGGCCGCCGGAAACACAAACACATGAGCATCGGAGCCGGCTCGCGCAACAACGTCCGGACGTCGGGTGTCTCGGGTCGGCTCACCTCCCCAGTAGTTATTGTCGAGGTTAACGTCGCCGACCTGGACGAACAGCGTCTGAGGCTGCGGGTGTGCCTGGAAGAAGTGGGAGAAGCACAAAGACCAAGGCGGGCGCGCGAGGTGAGCTGAGCATGCCGGGCGGGCGGTTGGAGTCGGATGGAGGGAAGGCTCACCCTCATCATCCAATCGAGCCCCCACCGGAGCATAGAGTCTAGGTAAGCGGTCTGATTTGCAGCGGCATAGCCATCGGCGTGTTCGATAGCGCCCCAGCAGATGGTGGCTAGGGTGTAGGAGAGGGGGAAGGCGAAGAGGAGGTAGTCGCCGGCATCGAAGTAGCCTCGGGTGAGGTCGACATTGCTGTTGCGGGAGCACAAGGTCGGGACGAGGTCAACGAAGAGGACGCTGAGGTCGCTGACGGGACCTTTCAGGGACATAACTCACTGATCCTGTCCATCCTGGAGCGCCGAGTCGTTTCTCCACGACACCCTATTCTGGGGACCGAGCACGCCGGAGCGCTGAGCGTCGTAAAACCAGAGCGCGTCGCCGAGGAGGTCGCTCCACGCCCGCGCCGCATCCTGTACGGAGACATCAACGTAGAGGCCGGCGAAGCCTTTCGAGGCCGCCGGCGGGGTCCACGGGGGGTTTGGAAGGGGGATCTGGGCGAGGGCGGGAGGTGCGAGGAGGGAAAGAAGGGGAGCGAGGAGGGGGAGGAGGGTTCGGCGCTTCATGGTGATCGAGGAAGGAGAAGGAGTGGAGGAAGGAGGGGAAAGAGGAAGGAAGAGATGGAGCGGTCGGTTATCGTCGTCGTCGTCGTCATCGTTTCTATTTCTCCTCCTCCTTTGTCTCTCTCTATCCCGCCTCCTCACCACCCGCCAAGGCGATGCACGACGACGACCGGACGAAGACAACGACGAGGACAAGCACGAGCCATCATCATCCATCCGCTAACCCGCACAGCCAGCGACACACCAAACGCCCGCCGACTTGCGCCCTCTCGCTCTCGCTTGCCATGTGCATCTCCATATTCATCTCCATCTCCACCTCTCTCGTTTACTTATTTTTGCCCAATCGGTTCCGCCCGCCAGCCCCTTGTTCTCCCAGAATAAGAATAGAAGAACACCCGCACGTTCCCTTTCTAACACCAGGCGTTCGTTGACTGCGGCGACCGACAATGAACATGCACCATCAGCACTAACACCAACTTCAGCCTCTCTCTCTCTGTGTCTGACGCAGACGCCGGCCTGCGACTCCCAACCGTCCTCCTGCCCGTTCGGCGTCTCTACGTCTTCTTCATCTGCTACGTTCCTGCGCGAGATAAACAACTATAAGAGGGAAGAAAATAAGAAGGAGCCACTACTGCCACCCCCTGTGCACTACACTGCCAACACCAGAGGGAGGGCCTCGGCGAGACGATGCGAAAGAGAAAAAAAGCGAAGAGGAAGCCGGGCCGTGGTGGCGAGGCCTTTTCCTGTAGTATGTAGATATGCACTGTGTTGACCGTGAGAACGTGAGGAGGGCGTATAGGGGAAGAGCGGAAAGCTCACGGACCGACCAAGGGTGGGCAGAGGCGAATCGAGCGAGGGAGCGAGGAGGATCAGGTGTATGGAGGCGGCGATAACAAAACGACGACAAATGACAAGGAAGAGGAGATGTGGCGTTCGAGGTAGAAGAGGGCACTGCGGCCGTTGGACGGCGGTGCAGGACGTCGTCCTCAGCCTCAGTGAATGGGCACTTCCTGCTTGAGCTTCCAACCCAAAAGTTCAAACGTCGGCCAGGAGGTGAGGTCGTCGGTGTAATTGACGTTGTATGTCTGCACCTGCGAGTCGGAACGACGTACAGACGGTATGGTCAGGCACGTGCCCATCTCAACTCGGCCCAGACACCACTTTAAAAAAAAACACCCAGACCTACCTCGGAAAATTTTTTGAGCGCCTTGCGCCAGTAGCAAGCCGCCGAAGCGGGCGAGACGTACCGGTTACGGAAGAAGTCCCACGAGTCTGTCAGAATAGAATGGCAGACCGCGAAAAGGAGAGACGACGGCGAGAGTAAGGTGAGAGGACACTTCATCCAGGACGCGACCGCGGCGGCACCGCTCGACCTCGCCCTCAAGGCCCCCGCTCCACTCACTATCAGCCACCTTCTTCGCCTTCCAGTCGTTCGCTATGAGATCGTCCATCACCTCAGAAAGGTGGTTCCACCCGTCCTCGAGACGATCGCTGTCGGTGGGCAGGATGACAATGTTCTGATCTAACGAGTTGGGGTCGCCGTTATAGAGGTGCGTCCAGTGCTGGATCCAGTGCGGAGGGTGGGTCACGATCACGGAACGGCAGTTCTGGAGGTACTTGAGTCGGCCGGAGTACGTCTCGCCTGGGGGAGAGGAACGCGGATGACAGATCAAAAGTGGAGAACCGGTGGCCGGTCAGATGACGCGCAACGACCATGCCTAGAGTGGCAGAGGAAGACCGCCGCCCGACTCACCTTCCGGGTAGCCGTGAAACTTCCACTTGCAGTGGTCCTCCATCGGCGTGTAGCCCTCGTTTGTCGACCAGACCAAAGGCTTGGCATCTGCCCAAGGCTTGCCGTGGGTGGCATTGAGGAAGTACTGGAGGAGAGAAAAACGCGGGGCGGTGAGCGAACGGAACTCGAGGACAAACGCGCGAGATTGCTCTTCTCGACGACGTCGCCCACCTTGCGATCTTCGGAGCCGACGTCGACGGCGCCTCTCCAGTAAAGCGTGTTGGTCTTGCCCTCCCACCCAATCTGATTCTCCAACCGCTCCGTCTTGACGCGCAGCTCATCGTAGGAGCCCACACCCGGCTCGGGCCAAGCGTAGAAGCCGTAGTCGGGCATGAGCCAGACGTCTAGGAGGTACGGCGCACGGTCGAGGGAGAACTTGCCCGTCGAGCCCCAGTCGTTGACGCCGATGCAGAATCTGTGAGACGGGGTGTGGGGGAGAAGGTCAGATGGGACGATGACGCGCGTGAGTAGAGCCAGGCGTGGATGCCGACATCGGACGAGCAAATTGACCCACTCGACATTGGGGAGCTTTTCCGGGGCAGTGAGCACGCTCTGGGCGAGGAGAGCGAGGGCGGCGTTGGAGCGGGTGAAGACGGACTGCTGGTAGTACTTGAGGTAGAGCTACGTGGGAGCACGAGATAAGAAACGAGCCGAAAAAGGGCGGTCGACGAAGGATCGATGAGCAAACCAGCCGCCGCCGCCGTGGTCGTCGTTCGCCGACCCACCCGGTTGTTGTAGATGACGACCCTGGCGTGCGTCCAGATGCCGTCGTCGCACATCTTCTCCATGTACTCGTGCGTGTACCTTTGTGCAGAAGGGATGAAAACGGGGAATGAGACTGGAGCGGCGGGTGAAATCGAATCCCTCGTCTTTCCTGGGCGACCACTCACCCTCCCCTCTCCTCGTAGTACTTCTTGCTCCTCTCCAGATCCTCCCACAGCCCGGGGAAAGCGGCGTCGCACTGCTCTTCAGTCATCAAGAGGTTGTCGGGGTCGATGGGCGGCAGATCGCGCCATGACGCATACGTCGTCGGGCTCGTCTCCGAGCCGGTGGCCGAGGCGCCGAAGTAGTGACCATAGGAAGAGCGCCAGCTGGGGTTGGAGAGCGAGGACGGATGGGTGACGGCGAAGAGGATGAGGAGGACGACGGCAACGATACCGCCGTCTGTAGGTCCGTGAACGAGGGTGGACGGCGAGGATAGGGACAACAAGAGGGCGGCGGTCAGAAGATGGGCGTGTTTCAGACACCCGGCACACGCCGCCGCCGTCGCCGTCGTCGCATTCGATGGGATGGATCGACGAGCCATCCATCGTTAGTCGCGCAAAAGTCTAACTAACTCACAAGCCAGGTACCTCGTCCTCTTGGGTGCCGACTGGTGGAACTGCTGGATGTTGGTCGGCAGGAGCTCGTAAGCGCCGGAGGTGTTCCAGAACTTGAACATGGCTGGCTGACGAGCGGATGGACGAGACGAGACGGACGGGTCTGTCTGTCTGCCTGTCTGTCTGTCTACGTGTCTGTATCTGTCTGTCTGTCGGGGAGTGTGTTGTGTCGGGTCGGTGTGTCAGTCGGACTTGCGGGGTGGAGAGGAGGGGCGGACGACTGCGGCGGGAGGCGGCGAAGAAGGATGGATGGCGAGGAGGCTGGCTGCTGTCAAAAGAGAGGAGGCTGGGCGAGGGCTGAGGGGAAGGGGAAGGGATAAGCGAAGGAGGAAGGAAGGAAGGAAAAAGAAAGATGATGGGAAGATGGGAGAGTGGTGGTGGACGGAGAGATGGATGGAAGGACAGAAGGACGACGACGCAAGGGATCGGTCAGTTTGGCGGAGGAAGATTGGACGAACGACTGACTTCTTCTTTCTCTCGACATGGACGAACCGAACCGAACGACGGCCCGCGACGGCGGGAGGACTACTTTACAGCTGCCGTTTCAGTCTCGCCACGACTCCAACTCCAAATTGTCCGTCGACGGGCGTCCCCGAGCGACACAACCTACAGCTTGGAGCCGCGCTGGCTGAGCGTAGACAGCACATGCACTACTGCGTAGACTCCATCTACGCTCCATCTACGCTCGGAAGGAAAAAAAAAAAAAAAGAGAAAAGAGGGCCGGTCTGTCGCACATCGAACCGCCAGCGGACCCGCCCAGCCGAACGCTTCCTCTTGGCACCGCGTCTCTCTTCGCAGCACCGGATACGGCCGGACACCAAGCGTCGTGTTGGCCGCGCCCTCAGCGAGGCAGCGCAGCGCCGGGTCTTTTGAAGACCAGCGTCGAGCTCGGGCTTGGACGGACGTGCCTGGCCCCGGCGAGTGGACGACTGCGTCGCCGGTGGCTCAAGCAAGGTCTTTCTTTGCACGGCGGTGGGAGAGGAGGATGGTTACATCGATGACGCACGACACGAGCGTTTCTCGCTCGACGATGGAACGAAAGCCGCCGGCTGCCTTCTCGCGATTCGATTCGCGATGGATGGAAGAAAGCAGGCAAGGCGAGGGACAGACGTCATCCTCGTTTCCGTACTTACCGCAGCACACCTCTTCCGTCCACGCTCTGTCCGTCGCTGAGAGAAGAGTCACGTTATTATGGTCCGTGCTTCCTAAGCCTGCCAGCAATACTCTGTTCGAGTGCACCCTCAGGAGAACGAACGAGCGCAGGGGCTCCTCGACCCAATGCCCCCTGCCCGGAGCTGACCGCTTCCATTTCCATTTCTCCTGTCGATAATGCCCCAATTGTAGAACACGGCGCTCCTGCGAACCTCAAGCAAGCCAGCGCTCACTTTCAAGTGGACCCCTCTTCGCAGGCCTCCAACATGGACTGTCCTCGGTTTCACGATCGCACCTCGCCCATCGTCGTCGCCCTCTTCCCCTTGTGTGCGTCCGCACCGAGCATCGAATGCTCGCTTAGGGACGACGGCCTGACGTGACCGAGTCTCCTCACTCGTTAACTCACGGCTTTTCCTTCGTCCTTCGAGGGGAGCTCGGTGCCGAGAACGAGGAGAGGAGAACCATAAAGACGGATGGACGATGCGATGGTCTCGGCGTGTACTACTGTCAGAAGAGTGGCCAAGCAGTGCCACACATGCTAGTGGATGGTTGACAATGTCAGTAACAAGTGGGCTCCCCAGCAGGGCGAGCCGATCCACGCTGAGTAAGATGCTCAGGGGCAATCAATATCGATAAAAGTCGCTGGCGCCTTGCACTCTCACCGTATCGACTCAAACTCCACTACCACTCCGGCAGCAGCAATTCTCAGGCCGACGCCTAGTCCCGCCGCGCTGATCTTTGTAAAGGGGGGAAAGCGTCCGAGTCTGCACCACAAGGCGGTTGAATGCGTCGTTGGTGAAGAAATGATAGGAGTCCTCACAGCTATAAATAAATTCTTCTGCTTGGTCCTGCTTCCTTTCGCGGCCATGGGGAGGGAGGACGGTGATGGGAACTAGCTGTTGAATGATTGGGGCGGCAGTAACCACTCTCGTCCTCCCCAGCCTAAGCGCTTCGATGGCCGCGAAAGGAAGCGGGACCAAGCAGAAGAATTTATTTACAGCTGTGAGGACTCCTATCATTTCTTCACCAACGACGCATTCAACCGCCTATATTGAATACAGGTTTCCACACAGAGCGCAACTCGAGGACCACCTCGACAGGGCTTGTCCGACAATCAAGATAACTCTGATCTTTGACCTGGCTGTTGGCGAGGACAGAGCTACGAGATGGACAAACAAACAAGAGTACGGCCACTCGCCTAGTATGCCGGCTTCTCAGCCAGACTCGGAGGTGGTTCAACAAGAACGACGAGGACTATTTCGGTTTCAACTCGTCCGCCGCGCAAGTGACCCCGCCCCCGCTCACCGAGGGGATGCAGTCGCTCGACACGTCCGATTACCGAGGTGTACAGGCCTGGCCCTCGCTACACAACCAGGACGACGACGACGACGCATATCCCTTCCCGCTCAATAACAAAGGCCCACCCCAGCAGGTCGCGCTCCGGCTCGGCAGTGTGCTACGGAGTGAGCACGCCCGGTAGCGCGGGCGGTGCAAACGGGGTCAGGACGAATGCTTTGAGCGAGGGCAGCCTGCAGAAGGCTGGTCAGGCGCTCAGTCATCACAGCAATGGCGCGTTTGGTTAACAGGAGTCAACCAGCTGTCTCGTCCCAGGGAGAAGATGCGGCGGCGTAAAATGTACACAAACGAACCGGACCGAGCGGACATTGCCGTCGTCGTCGTCGAAGGCGAGTAGCGAGGTGGACGAGCAACACGTCCGTCAGCAGGCCCATCCCGGCATCGCGCAGCCGCACGGTCGATGGTTGAGGTTGCAGAGAACAAAACGCCGGTCATGAGCTCGATAGGGTCGAGGACGTCACAGAGCGCCCACCCTCCCGCGCCCCCCGTGCTCACATGCCGATGGTCGGGAGGATACTTGTGGTGATGAGGCTTGTCGCAAAGGCCGCCCCGCCGCCGGGGGGCGCTGGAAGCTCTGCTGGCACAGCACGTCTGTCGGAATAGGTCAAAGCAATTGCCCTGGCAAACGTGCAGAATGTGAGAGGGAAGGTGCACGGGTGGGAGGAAGAGAACAGAAAGAAGAGCATATCGCCAGAGAGACGAGTAGGAGGTGTCCGGTGCATGCAACAAATCCGACGTTCCAACGGATTCCTGCGGTGGCTCGTTCCGGACCCTTTGACGGCCCTGTCCGAGCGGCGAGACGAGAGAGAAGAAGCGCGTCTCCACGCTGTCGCTGGCAAAGACAAGCTGTTAGCCGTAGAAGTGAACCAAGCGCGCGTGGCGGACATCGGCTGACAAGAGGAACGGTGGGGTGACTGAGTCAACTAACTGCCAACGGCGTGCCAGTAAGTCTCAACACGAAGGAGCGCTTGAGCGGACGAACGCCGCGAGGTTGGGAGGGGACCTAAGTCGGTGGAATGGCAGACGCTCATGAGCGTCGGCGACGGGCTGCGGGGCGAGTCGAGCTGAGCCGGCGCTCGTTGCTACGCTCGCTGCTTTTCGAGGGCTGGGCGGGGACTCTGGGGTGGAAGGCATTGATTGACAAGGAGGACGACGCTCATGAGACGTGAGCCGAGCGAGCGGTCGTCCGCGTCGTCCCATTGCCCTCGCTTCGCCTCGCCATCGCCATTGCCATCGGCGTTTGTGACTGTTTGACGCCGCGGATCGGTGGCGCATGGATGCTAGCTGATCCTATCATTCGCATTGAGCGCCCGCCCTGCCCTGGTGACGAGGAGGCGCCGCTTGACGACCGCTACCGTCCCTGAACGTTGGTCGGACTCGGCTGCTTTGCCGCCCTCATCGTCCATCTGGCCGTTCCTCTCTGGAGCGACGCGCCGCTGGGGAGACGCCTTGTTGGGCGGGCGAACGAGCGAACGCAATTCGGCTGGCGCCGTGCGAGCCGCTTCAAGTACTTGAGCCCGGCCGTGTCCGGTCCGGTAGTCAAGCAAAGCCAAGCCAAGCAAGTTAGTGTATCCAAGTCGATATGAAATGAACACAGAAGATGCGCTCAATTTGGAGCCCGCCCTGACCGGCGCCGCTCGGCGGGCGGATCCGCCCCGCCCGCGTCCATCCGTGCCTCCTATCCATCTTTTCATCCATCCATCCATCCACTGTTTCGGGTTCCATCCATGCGGCGGCCAGCCGGCCGCCCGCGGAGTGGAAATGGACGAGGGGGGGAGCGATCGATTAGGTGGATCGACAGATGGGCGGCGGGAAATGGGATGGGCGAGAGCGCGGGCGAGAGGCCAGCTTGGCCGTGGCTTGCTGGAAGAAGAGAAGGGAGAAGAGAAGGGAAGGGAAGCTCAAAAAATGAAAAGAAAAGACGAACGGCACGGTCAGAGATCCGTCCATCAAGAGAAAGCACTCGTCGTCGGCCCCCTTCTTTGCCTTCTTTCTTCGCCCGTGCGGCGTAATTAGTTGTACGAGCGTGCGCATCCATCGCAGCGGCAAGAAGCAAGGTTCGTACGAAGGAAGTCGGCGCTCTTCCCGTCGTCCTCCCGTCCTCTCTCCCCCTTTCTTCCCCGTCGCCTCGCCTGGCCCCCACTCCGCAGCTCACTCCGTCTCTCTCGAGCTTTTCTAGCTTTGTTTGAACAAGGCCACGCCAACGCGCGGCGGCGCCTCCCATCGTCCCATCGTCCTACCGTCTCGTCTCCTCCGCGTCCGTCCGTCCGTCTCAAGCTCACTCACCAAGCCTCGACTCGACTCGACGCACACATCTTTCTCTTCCTCGCCTCCCCTTCTTCCCCCACCCTGGATATCCAGCGTCCCCTCCCGTGTTTTCATCAGCCCGCCCGCGCGAGCTGCCTTGCCTTGCACTCCCAACCACACCTTCCGAGACGATGTGAGACGGCGTTCAGTTCAGATGAAATCGACGACGCCTCCCACGGGAAGGGCCGATCCCCCCTCCGCCTTCCCCCCCACAACACAGCCAGGCCGACGTCGAATTACGACCGACGCAGACGGACGACGACGAGGGAGCAAGGAGCCAGGGGGCATGTAATTAGGACGTGAGCGTTCGTTTCGTGTTTCGTGTACCGTGTCGTGAGAAGAAGCAAACAGGGGTTTAGCGTACAAACAAGCGATGTCACGCCAACAAATGATGGCCGACGGGCAAAGGGAGAACAAACAGTTGGGATGAGGTGAGAAGAGAACGGGGGCAGGGCGGGGCATGGTCGAGGACACACGTACCCGATATGACACGACACATGACTACACGATACGACATGCGACCACACGACAAGAAAAGACCTCGGAGACGAAAAAAGAAAAAGAAGGGGCCCATGGGACCGTTGGTTGGAAGGCAAGAAAAGAAGCAGACCCAGAGCAGAGGGGTAACCAGATATAGGGTAGGGTTCGTTGGTGGGAATATCGTCCGTCGGAAAAAAAAAGCCGACTTTCGACCGTCGCTCTCCTTCGCCCTCCGTCTTTCTCCACGCGGCACCCCACCGCTACACCGCCTGCGCCTGCGCCTGACGTGCTCCATTGACGCTGCTCTTCCCCACTCCACCGCCACCGCCACCACCCGCTTCCTTCTCCTCCTCCCTCGCGTCCCCAATCCCCGCAGCCGTCTGGACATCCGGCTCCGGCTCGACCTCGCCGTCGTCAAACTCGGTATCCGCCTTCTTCCGCTTCTTCTTGTCGTTCCGCACCGGAATCTTGACGCCTTGGGACTGAGCCGACAGGGGGGAGCATGGTAAGAAAAAGGGACGACGACGGCGCTGTCCGACCGCAGACTCACCGCCAGCTTCCTCGATAACGGCGTCGGGTCGACCATGCCGGGAAACCTGCGAGGTGAGTAGACGGCTATCGGGGAGGGAGAGGCACAGAAAATGCCAAGAGAGGAAGGTGAGCGAGCGGCCGCGTAGTCGTCTCGTCGGGAGTAGTACTCACTGAACGGCTCGGTGTAGCACTCGGCCAGAGCGGAGGTGGTGCCCGTGTTAATACGACCGTTCCTGACGGAAAAGCGAACGGATGAGAAAGGTCGTGGGAAACGAGACGAACGGACGGACATGACTCACAACTCGAGCGAAGCAAACGTCAACCGAAGCCTGTACACGCCCTCGGTACGGACGCTGATATCTTGAAGGACAAAAAAGATACCGTGGTCGCCGTGGTCGTCGTAGAGGGTGTTGGCGCTGGCGACAGAACTGCCGACGAGGTTGCGCGTGTATGACTCGGTTGTCGCTGGGAGCAGGACTGACTGTGCGCTCGGAGGCGGCGGAGGTGGGGCGTGGGCGTACGCCGCATGCGGGGGCGGACGCGGAGGCTGGCCGGGTAGCTCGAGAGACGAGAGCGAGGGTAAGGACGCGCGTCCCGGGGGCGGTGGAGGGCCCATGGGTGAGTGAGCATACGGGTGGTGGGGCGAAGGAACGTGGAAGGGAGGTGCGTTGACAGAGCCGGGGGTGAAGCGTGGGGGAGGATGCATTTCACCAGTGCCTTCCGATACGACGGTCGATCGAAACTCTGGATCGTAGTCGAACATCCATTGCTCTCCTGGGCCGAACGGCTCGGAATGATGAGCCGGCGGCCGTGCTTCCGACGAAGGCGGCCGTGCTTCGGGAGGTTGGACATAGTGGTGCTGGGCGCCGTAGATCTGGGCGGTGGAATGCCGGTGGACCAAGAGGTTCTTCGGGGTGCCGTACATGTCGTCCGGATGGCACAGGTCGGCGGCGAGGAAGAAGAGGGACGAGTTGACCTCGCTGTTCGCGGCGAGAGGACCCAAAAGGCGAGTGGTGATGTGAGCTACGCCGCGCGGAGCGGAACAGACGGTTGGCGAGAGGAGACGACGCGACCGGCTCACCTGGGTGGGATCTGTCGACCGGTGATGACGTCAACGACATACAGCCGGACGATCAACGTCGGGCTCAAAGGTCTGCGGTCCTAGAACGGAGAGTGTAAAAGAACGGAGAGTGTAAAAAAGCGTCAGGGGAGGGACGGAAGCGACGGGAGAAAGGCGTCGTCGTATTTACCTTGTCACCAAAACCGCACATTCTCGCCCTCGTGGGGTTCTGCACGACGTGTAATTCGTACCTCCTGCAAGGGCCGAGTGAGAGTGGCGAACGGAGAGTGAGCGGACGATATCGATGAGAAGACAAGGAGAACCAAAGCAAGAGCAAAAAAAGACAAAGGAGAACCAAAGCAAGAGCAAAAAAAACGACAAAAGACAGACCTGTCATCGCGTATGCCAGAAAAGCCCTTGAGCAAGCGTTGGACGTCCTCCTCTCGACTCGGTCGGCGCTCCTCCCTCTGGCTCTGCTGCTGTCCTTCCGACGTGGCCGGGGGCGGCGGAGGGGCGTCAGCGGAAGAAACGGGGCGCGGGGCGGGCAGGCCGGAGGGGCGGGCAGCAGTAGCGGCGCCTCGGGCCGACGAGGACGAGGACGAGGAGGTGGCCATCGGCGGCGGCTGAGGCGGATAGTAAGGCTGACCGTAGGCGAGTAGGGGTCCGCCCGGGGGATGATGCATCTGGACGGGATAATAGGAGGACGGTCCGGAGCCGGACCTCAAGCGCGATTGGACGGGTTCCAAGGACGAGGAGGAAGAGGATGACGACGGCGGCCGGTCGTCGCGGTAGTGGGACAAAGGGCTGAGATAGGTGAGCGGCGGGGGAGGAGGCTGCATGGACGACGACAGCTGGACCGCACCGGGTGCGCCTTGGGGATGGGACGAGCGGGCGTACGTGGAGGGCATGAAGTATTGTCCGGTGCTCGCGCGTCGATCTTGTGTGGGATGGTAGTGGACGACGTCGTCGCCCGGTTCGGTGCGCGGGGACGGAAAGGACGGCGGGGATCGCACGCCCAAGTCGGCGGCGGCCTGCCGTTCGCGCGACGTCCGGGCTCGAGAGAGCGGGGGCGAGGAAGACGAGGACCGTCGCGGAAGCTCTGAAGAATGCAGACCGGTCATGGCCAGCGAGCGAACGAAGCAGGCCGGCCGGTTGTCGTCGTCCTTGAGGGGAAGGGGGGGAAAGGGGGAAGGAAGAGGAACGGGAGGCTCGGGTCAGCGGGGGGTGCAAGAAAGGAGGGCGGTGGAAGGGAAAACGAAGACGGGTGGAGGGAGGAGAGAGAGGGAGACAGAGAAAGAAGAGGAAATGAAATGGAATGCGGAGGCCGACGACGACGAAGACGCATCCGTTCGTCGGCCGTGCACCGCCGGCGGTCGTTCAGTCGCCCAGGCCCCGCTCGTTGGTCGACCGGAGGGGGGAGGGAAGGAGAGAGAGAGGGGCCCGACGAAGAGACAGAAATGACGAGACGAAGACGGGCGGCTTGGACGGTTGGACAGGGGACGAGTGCGATCGAAGAGCAGGAAGGGGGGATGGTACGATATGGTATGGTACTGTACGAGCGAGCAGCGACGACCGACGACGGCCACCCGACCCGTCCGCCGGTCCGCCGCCGCCGTCGGACATATTTTCTCCCAGTGTGGGCGCCAACTGGACTGGACTGGACTGGCCTGACTGGCGAAGCGTTCGTGCCGGAACCATCCATGTCAGACATGGCGAGAGCGGGAACCGGAACCTGACCCTCTTCTTGTCTCGTATCGCTCGCCCCCGCTTGTCTCGTCTTCTCATCCGTTGTCCTTGCTCCACTTCACTTCTGTTCTCTTCTCTTCAGTTGTCTTCTCTTGTCTTCTTCTCTCCTCTCCTCTTCATCCCCTCCTCTCCATCCCTCCTCGCAATCGCGACTCCCCGACCGACGGACCTGGGGCGGGCGGCGGTGCCTGAACCGGTCGAGTGGCGCGAGTGGGGGAGAGGGAGAAGGAGCGGGGAGATGGTAGGGAGTCGAGATCGAAAGAAAAGAAAGAAAGAGAGAGTGCGGGTGTATGTGCGTATGTATCTATGGACTGCACGGCACGGCCAGGGCGCCCACGCTGGTCGGCCTGCCGCGGAGAGCCGGCGATCGCGCCGGGGAGCCAGCGATGCGAGAGGAAGAGGAAGAGGAGACGGAGGAAGAATAGAAGAGAGGAGGAGGAGACGTAACTCGGATTGCACTGACTGACTTTGACTTGGTTTGACTTGCCTTGACTTGACTTGATTTGGCTTGGCTTGGCTGGGGCTCGGCGGGCTCGGGGGCGGAGATGCGCGCGGCTGGAAGAGCGGCAGCCGGAAATGGCGGCGGAGGGGGGTTAAAGGAAGAAGGAGAAGGAGGCCAAGGCGAGCGAAGGAAGGCGTGGTCGACGTGGGTGGAGGGCGAGGGTCGAGAAGAAGTCAATGTCAGTGTCAGTGTCAGTGTCAGTCGTCTGAGCGTAACCCGAGCCAAGGGAACAACAAGCCTTAAGCTAAGTTAAGCCAGCCAGGGCGGGTTGACGCGGGCGAGGCGGACACAGACTCAACTCAGATTCGACTCGGCTCATCGGCTCCATCTCGAAGCGGCACTGCACTCGCTCAACTTACATCCATCCATCCTTTCAGCATCCACATCCATCCTTCCATCCTCCATCTCATCCACGTGCATCCTCCATCTCCCTGCCTGCGTATCCCCGAGACCGCCCTGCTCTGCCAGTGCAGGAGCGGGGCGAGCGGCTGGCTAGTCGGATTCGACTCGAAGACGAATCAGATAGCTAGATGGATCGATGGATAGGAAGATAGATGGATAGGATGGATATTAGATCAACGCCGCTTCCTCATTATTATCGTGCCCGATCCATCACAGTCGTCGTGCCGTGGGATGATACAAGGTATATCATAAAATCCGACACCGCCGGCCGGCGTACGTACGAAAGCAAAAGCTACGCTTCGGTAGCCAAGGATGTCGAGCGAGCGAGCGAGCCACACGGAAGCGGAAACGAAAGCGAAGAATAGCAAAGCACGGCAAAGAACGGCAAAAGAAAAGCCGGTCTATGAGACCATACGGCAAGACGACAGACAGACACATAGACACACACACACCCCGTCTACTTCTGCCCGTCCATGAACACCCGCGACAGCGGCCGAGCCGTGAGCGCAGCAGTTCGACCGCGACGAAGGCTCGCACGACCGTGTCCTTGACGGAGGTCCTTGATCGCTTCCTCAAAGTCGCCACGACCGATCGAACGCCGGCTGCTGCTCTCCAAGCCCGCACGCGCACCTGCACCACGGATCGTGCCCGCCCGGATCGTACTCCTACTACTGCCGCCAACCGAGAGAGACGAAGCTCGCTCGTCCGTCGGCGTCCGACCCTCGTCTCCCGCCAGCAGCTCTTCCATCGTCGGCTCTGTGTCAGACCTGCCTGGCACCGCTTCGCCAGCCGGACGCGCCGTCCCCTTCCCCTCGCCCTTTGCTTTCGCTTTCGCCACCTCCATTTCTGCTTTCCGATCTGCTTCGAGCACCTCTGCCTCCGCGCGCTGACGATAGATAGATGGATAGATAGATAAACAGATAAACAACGGCACAGCTCTTTCACCGCTTCCCACGTCGACACTCACCATCAAGCTCTGCGCAAAGCTGCCGATAAGACCAAAAAAGTCCTCTGCCTTGGTCTGACCCGGATCTTGGCCGTAGTACAACAGCAGACTGCGCAGGTCCGCTTGGATTTGCGTCCCCATCGCCCGCAGAGCGTCGATGGCCGGCGTAGCCTTTTTCACAAACGACTGCGCCGACGGACGGACGGAAATCAACATTTCCTTCCCACCCTACCCCACGCCTCCTTGACGTCGTGACGTACCTCCATCACCGGTAGGAACCGATCGCCGGCAGGCGAGATCCGAATTCTCTTCAGCACCCTCATCTCCTCTCGGATCCCGTCCAGGCCCGACACCAACGAGTTGACCGATGCCATGATGGCCGTTGTGGAGACTGGTACAATCGCGGACACAATGTTGGTCAGTGAGCGCACGAGAGGAGGAGGAGGACGACGACGACAACGATGACGTACTCCGAGCGGCCGCCTCCACGTGAGGACAGTTGTCCAAAAAGCCAACGAGCGACTTGTCGCTCCGGTTCAGCAGTCGGACCAAGTAGTGGAGCAGCGTGGGTGTGCCCGACGACACCTTCGCCGCCTTGGTCTCCCTAATTTTCAACAGGTCCTCGAGCTGGAAGCCGCTGGCTCCGCCTCGGAACGTCGACGCGTTCAGGACGTTGCCGACGACGAGGACGAACTGAAGGAAGAATTAACCGTCGATAAGTTTTCGATAAGTTTTCAACGTTCACCTTCTCCGAACCCGCGCGCCCCGACGCACCCGCAGGATCGTCTTGAATTCGCTCGACTTTTGCATCTCGTCCACCGCCTTGCGCAGGATCTGCAGCTCCGGCTTGAGCTCTTCGACGTCCATCTCAAAGTGTCGACGGTAGATCATGCACGTCATCCTCTCGTTCATCCGCGGAATGCCGAGGATCTAAATGCGAACCCCCCCCCTTTTTTCGTTAGCCTAAATCCGTCCCGTCCACAGGCAGCCGTCTCTCACCTCCTTGAAATACTGATCCGCCTTGGCCAGCGACGCCACATCCCCGTCGTAGTCCCGAATAAGCTCCATCTCATCCGTCGTCGGCAGGTATTGCTTCAACGCCTTCAAGTTGTCTTCCGACAGTTTCACATCGTCCATCTCCAACAACGCCGCCCTGATCTGTGGGTACGATAGTCGGATGCGAGAAAGCATGATCGCAATGTTGTTCGCTCGAGTCAGGTTTAGCAGCGTCGTCACGTTCGCTCGCTTTGACGTCGTCGGCGACACAATCTCTTTCGGGGTCGCGTTGCTGACGGCAAAAAAGTCGTCCAGGTCGTCCAGCGAAACTGGTTGTGCCGATGCGGGCAAATCCGTCCATACCGTGTTGGCGAGGCTACCTGGCATGATCTTGCTCCAAAAGAAGGGCTATTTTCCATCCGTTCGATCAGACCCACGCTGTCCGTCGTGTCGAACACAGACGGTAAACCCAGACAGACCGGCGCTCACCTTTCTCTTCTTCCTCGGCATCGTCGGAATAATCATCTGCGGCAAGGCCCCGGGTGGAGGAGGCGGCGGTGGCGGCCCAAAGGAAAGGCCCGCTGCAGGCGGCGGAGGAGGCGGGGGAGGCGGAACACCTACGTCCGGCACGGGAGGCGGAGGAGGCGGAGGAGGCGGAGGAGGTGCAGTTGACGATGGTGAGGACGATATAATGTTTTCTCTCGCCGGCGCCGCCAAAGGCAATGAAGAAGGCGGCGGCGGCGGCGGCGGCGGCGGCGGGGGAGGAGGCGGGGGAGGAGGCGGGGACGACGAGAACGAAGTGGCCGCTGCCTCCTTGATCGTGGGATGGTGCAGCGTTGGTGGGAGTGGAGGTGGCGGCGGTGGAGCAGGAGCAAGTGGTACTGGCGAAACGTGGCCGGCAGCTGCATTGCACGAATCTTCGGCCACGACGTCGTTCTCTGCTGATCCTGGTCGCTTTTGGGCTGTGCGTGCCGCCTCTCGGGAATCGCTCTCTCCCAGAGTCGCTTGCTGAGAAGTAAGTGGGGACGCAGCAGCCGAGGAGCGGGAGCTGCGTTTCTTGGCCGGCGGCGGCGGCGGCGGCGGCGGCGGAGGAGGAGGTTTACGCGCCTTAAAGTCCATCTCCGTCATGACTCTCGCCTTGGAGAGATCGTTGGAACTCGGCGACGATTGTCTGGCCATCAACAACAGCTGATCCTGCAGTCTGGCGACGTTGGCCCTCAAACTGGCGATCTCCTCGTCCTTCTTTGTCAAGGTCTCGATCGCTTGAGATGCCATGACATCGGCATCTACTTCTGGCATGCGAGGGGCGTCCACGGGTGATGGGCTGCCCTTGTCGGCGCCGACACTCTGCGCGGCGGTGAGACTGGTTTGGAAACGGCCGTAGACTGCCTCGAGCGCCCTCTTGAGGTATTTGATCTCCTTGTCCCTCGTTTCTAGGATCGTCTCCAGGTCCGCGATGTTCGCCTTGTGCCGAGATATCTCCTCCATGAGGTTAGTCCACTGCCGATTCCGCTCGACGCGATCCCTCTTCGAACGTTCCTCGTCGTCGCCGCGATCCCGAGACTGAGCGGAGAGACGGTCTACCTCGGCCTGTAGCTGCAGAACTTGCTTCTCCTTCTGGACCAGGCGCTGAATGACGCCCGCAAAATTCTCTCGATCGCCCTTGCGGAATGAGCCCTTGTCGTGGGAAGGAAGCGGGCGCGTGCTAGGGAGACTACGAAGCGTATTCATCTCGGCCATCTGACCGTTGAGCTCAGCCTTGAGAGACGTGCGCTCGTCGCTCAATTCTTCGACCTTCTGGCGCAGCGTCTCGATCTCTTCGACAAACGCGCTAGGCACCGTGCTGGTTTCGCCCACCCTGCTAGCCTTGATCATCGCTTGCTGCCCAACTATGTGCTGGACGGAGGCGAGGTACTGTCGCATAAAGGTCCGCCAACCCTCGTCAAAGTCCTCGACGTGGATGGCATGTTCGACAAACTTGTCCAGCACCGTCAAGAGATCGGCTTTCAATTGACTGTCAGGAGCAAGCATGGCGAGATTAGACGAGTGTTTTTGAGACGTTCGCAAAGGTCAGTCTACTCACTCGTCCACGTTCTTCTCCAGGATCTGCACATATCGCTTGACCGTCTCGACGAGCACGGGGTAGAGCTCGCGATGCTGCTGAGCCAATCTCACCAGCTCGGAGAGACTAATGTCCGATTCATCTTCACGCATGTGCCCTATCGTACGCTCGTGCAGCTCGTCTTGGTCCTCTTGCTTGTCCTCGGTGTAGACCTTGACCTGGTTAAGCAGCGACTCTGGCGGGTTCAGGTATCGCAAGCTCTGCGAAAGGTCAAGGCGGCAGGTAGCCAGGCGATCGTCAGCAGTCTTGTAAAAAGGCGTGGCGCAAGCCAAAGAAGCAGGGTTCGCGTAGCTAACTCACAGCCATGACCTCATTCAACCCTCTCCTGGTAAACTCGTCGCGCAATGCCAGCCTTTCCTCCAGCTCTTCCGGACTGTTGGTGATCGCGTTGACAAGGACCATGGCGCTCGTCCGGTACTCCCACAACGCCGGACCATCTTCCACATCTCCTTCGATCCCGAGACCAGCACCAAAGCCGCCAGCGCCGTCGTGCGACTCAGCGCCTTGGGTGTCCCTCACGCGAATTGAATCGACGAGAAATTGGAAGCGGAACTTTTCGCCATAGACGACGCGAAAGTCACTGAGGGCGGCGAGCACGAGTCGATGGCCATCCGATAGGGAGAGCACACAGAGGGCAGCGAGCATATCGGCGACTTGAGAACGCAGTTTGAGAGAGGGAGTGAAGAGGCAATAAGCGATGTAGACGACCAGGTTGGGAGAAGAGAGCACGCAGTCGAATCCAAGCTATATGGAGCAGGGGAAATATATGACAAGGTGGGCGAGGACGATGAGCAAAGTTGAGCCTTGTGGCCAATCGCACGGAGTAGGACTCACTTCCGTGTTCATGATGATGCGTAAGCATTTGACGCATTCGAGCAGCACGGCGTCATCCATCTCTCCGCCGACATCGGTGCCTTCGTGCTGCTTGGCCCTGCTCGAGGTGATCTTCTCCAAGAGCCCTTCGAGTGCACCGAGGCCGTCGACGTCGTTTAGGAACTCGCGGATCCAAGCCACCTTGGCCGTGGATAGGGTGACGCGGAGGGAGAGCATGTGTTTGACAAAATCCCTCGGAGCGAGTTTGCTGAACGGCACAAGGAGGACCATGTCATCCCAGTCCCGGCAATCAGCCATGAAGCGGTTCGTCGAAAGGGAACGGAGAATGAAAGAAATCACACTACCCACCCGGCCCTGATCGTGTCCGCATAGTACTTTGGCGAATCCTTGCCCTTCTCAGCCGAGCTCGACCCCCACCAGCTGCTCCACAGACTGCCCCCAGTGCTCTGAGGGGCGAGAGGCTGAGCGTGCGTGCCCGTCTTCTGTGCGACAAGCGCAGGCAAGGATGTCTGCGTATGCGGGTGAGTAAAAGCGGAAGACATAGACGCGGTCGCCACCTCCCTCGGCGACATGCCGACAGGCTCCGTGTTAGCATCGACAGGCGGGCCCATGCCCGTGGCTTCGGCCGTCCCAGTCCCGGTCCCGGATCCCGCCGAGTCGTTCGACCCCCAGCTGCTTATGCTCGCGATGCTAAATCTCTCCTGAAGCTTGCTAAGTGCGCTCTTGCTCACCGTTCCCTCCCCTGCTGGCCCGCCCGTCGACGAGGAGGCTGAGGAGGATGCACGCGATGGGGAAGCGACGTCGCCCATCAGTTGGGCGACAAGACGTCGTTGGGGCGAGGAGACGGGCGAAAGTGGAGCGCCAGACGCGGACGTGGATGCAGACCTGGTTGCATGGTGCTGAGCGATGAGGAAGCGCTTGCGGTCGGATGGGAGCGCAACCATGGCCTGGCGTTGAGGACCTCGGATGCCGAGATCGTTCTGGACAGGTGGGCAGGCAAAAGACAGCAACGGGCGCGTGTATATCGGATCAGCACTCTACCTCCATACATCAGGAATGCATTGGCCACGTCTGACAGAGTCCACAGCACGCTCACCATCAACCCTTCAAAATCAGCCTCCAACCTTCCCCTCCTCACCTCAGCCTCGTCTCCCTCCGGCTCTTCGTCTGTCCCTTCGCCTCCCAGGATACCCAGCACGCTCAAGCCATTCGACTCGCCGTCCTTCACGTCTGCGGCGGACAGGGCTACGGGCCCACTGACGCTGAGCACGCGAGAAACGCGGACATCGGATGGCGTATTCGTTGGGGTACTGCGCTGCTGTTCACGTTGCGACGCCGGAGACGTTGTGACGGTAGAGGCGGGGAAAGAACGAACGGCGGAAGACGAGGCTGACAGAGCAACGTCGGAGCCGTTGGCGCCACCGTTGCCACCGGATAGCCATCCATCAAAAATGCTGCTCAACCTAGACGTCGCCGGTTTGGTCTTGCTCGCCACGCCCCCACCTTCTCCTGCCGCCCCAACACCACCGTCGATGCCACCGTCGCCGCCGCTCCCGTCATCCTTCTCGAAGCTCGTTGGCCGCCCCTTGAGCGTGTCTTCCTCTTTTTCCTCCAGGCTCGCCTCGCTGCCCTGACCCCGCTGGTGGATACCGTGCTCGGACGCCAAAGCGGAGAGCACAGGGTCGCCATCAGCGCTTTTAGCGGTGGAGTCACTTGGCGGGGAGGAAGCGCTCCAGAACGCGCCGAAAAGGCTGGAGGGCCTTTGCTGAACGTGCGATTGCGATTGTCCAGACTCGGATCCCTTGCTCTCAGCAGCATCAGCCTGGCCTCTACCGAGAGCCATGCTAAGCGCGGCGGCCGCCTTGCTCCCCGGTGAGACGGGAGGCGACGAGGATGGCGAGGCCGAGGACGATACGGCGACGGCGACGGCGCGACGAGCGGGCTTGTGAAGGGCTTTAGAATAGCCTTGAGCGACGGTGCCCAGTCGGGCCATCCACTTTGGGGAGATGGTGAAACGGAGGGTGGGGGGTTCGGGAGAATGTCGGTAGGAGGAGAGATAGTGGGCCAATGACATGTTGGTGGGGAGATCTTCGACGGCTAAGAAGCGGTCGGTCGACGGGGGACGGTTGCAACGTTTGGTCAGCTGTCTTTCAAAAGTTCCCCTTTGTAGAAATTCAATCACGGTCCGGCGCGCTCACCTAGCTGACCACCCCCTGTGGCACGGACGCTCTGGAGAGCGTACTCGACCCTAGCGCTCTTGGTACCCTGTACTATGATCTTCCGTATCCCGAACTCGTCCACGATGGCCTGGATCACATCCCCCACCGAGCGACCCTGTCCGTCGTGAGCGATCTTCGTCTCCTCAGCGGTCGGAGCGGGTATAAACACCCTCCTCGTCCATCCGTCGGATATCTCGGGGACGCTCCAGAACTGGCATCGGAAGGAGAGGGAGGGGAGGAGAGAGACAAGGCGCAGACGGGGCAGGTGGAGGTGAGAAGAAAGGACAAAGTCGGAGAATTGCCGAGTCGGCGCAGCGGGCGACCTGGAGGAAGGCAAACGCGGCGGCGGTAGTCGAGAAGATGATGGGAGTGTGGAAGGGGTGGGCGGAGGAGGTGGAGCGGGTCGAGAAGAGGCGGATAAATAGGAGAAGACGGGGACGTTCAAGGACACGAGACCTGTGCGTGGGGTTGCAAAGAGGAGGAAAGCCAAAGAATGTGTTTAATCCTCCACGACCCATGTAAGCTATCGTCACGGGCGGCGCTCACCGTCTCCTATCCTCTCCAGCTCGCCCTCGGCCCACTCCCTGTTGGGTTCGGTGACCACGCGTTCTTGAACCGCCCACCGAGCGTCGCCGACCTCGTTCACCTCTGCTCCGAGCTCTGCGAGCTCCTCGTCTGAGATCGCCGTCGCGACATGTGCTCTCAAGTCGCCCAAGATGAGAGAGCTGATCGCGCGGTCGCCTGTTTGGACATCTTCGGCTAGGACGGCGCGGATGAGGTCGGCTACGGTGGAGGAAGAGGTAGAAGGGAGGGCGACGGAGCTGAGGGTGATTCCATCGGGGAGAATGACTTGTACGATGTCCTGTGCAACAACGGCATGGCCATGGTGAGCAGCGCAAGATGGGGTGGGGTGATCGAGCGTCCGGCGCATGGAAAGCAAGTGGTCGAGTTGGGGGTCAGATGTGGTCTGTGCGGGCGAGCGAGGAAGCGGCGTCGAGAAGGACGTACAGCACTACCGGCCATAGCACTGGCTCTCCGTACCAAAGGCTAGGCAACCCTGGAGCGCCGCGCTCAAAGAGAGTCAGCAATGTCCAGGGCACCTGCGACCTCCGTCCGACGTTTGGTCGTTTGGTCGTTTGCGCGTTTGCTCGTTCGTTCGTTCGTTCGTTCGTTTGTTCGTTTGTTCGTCCGTTTGTTCGTGCCTCCGTCCGTCCTGTCCTCCGCACGCGAAAGCGGTCGCAAGCTTGGGAGGCACTGGTCGGGCCTGGGGTATGGAAGGGTCGAGCGTGAGGTATATCTATCAGTGTTGTTGAGGACGAGGATGGGGCGATGGAGGACGGCTTGGGTCTGCTGCCGCCTGTGCGAGGTCGTTAATGCAACCTTAGGGGGAGGGTCCGATCGAGGGAACCCTAACTCGGCCGGTGATCAACGCCGACCACTTCTGGACGACTTGAAACGCCGAACGAGGTCAACAAACGAACCAACGAAGCGGCATTCACATTCACATTCTCATTCTCATTCTCGTTCACATTCACATTCACACTCACTTTCACCTCCTTCTTCCACTTTCCGCCAGGCGCCGTACCCCGCTCCCTCGGCGCGTGAGGGAGCCGCGAGCAGTGCTTGCCGTCTTAACGTACCCCTCCTCCACCGCCCTCACCGAGCGCCTCTCATCCACCACTATATCACAAGCTCCTCCTCCAGCTCGGCCCTGGTGGTCTTCATGCTCTAGTCTCGCCGCCTCTCCACCCGGCCCCCTTCATGTCCCCGCTCTAATCCTCCTCTCTGCTTCAGCCCGCGCTTCCTATCCTTGACCGCCCTCCCCCTCCGGCTCGAACCATGTCGGCCGCCACGCCCGCCTCGGAGCAGTGCACGCTGACACCCAAGGCGATCCGCCTCCCAGACGCCGCCGCAGGCCAGGATCCTCAAAGCCCTCGGATTGCGACGCGCTTGTCTTCCTCCTCTCCTCGCCTCTCCTCGGGCAGCGGCTCACCCCAAGGTCGACCGAGGCGCGTCAGTCTCAAGGCGGTGGAAAGGGCGGTCGTCAAGGTCCTCAAGGGCCCCATCTCCCCCACTAAGGAGGGCAAGCAACGACCGCGGGACAGGTTGGCCATGTCCGAGAAAGACGACGCGGCAGGTCCGCTGGCCGAGCCCACAGGGTTGTACGCGTCCGAGTCGGGCGGCCAGGACCGACAAGCGCCCGAGCTTCCTCGTCTGGACCAAGGTCACCAACGGGACGGCGCTGCGTCGGAATCGGCCCCTCCAGTCGGCTTCACGCGGCCACGCTCAGGTTCCTCCTTTCCGTCATCGCCGCCCCAATCACCGTCCAGCGGCTCGGACGTCGTCGACGAGGAACTGCAGCGGACGCTGGAGGGTTCCCTAGGTTCTCAGTGGTCCGCCTTCGTCCGAGAGAGCAGCTCGCCAAAGGCCGAACGGCCCGAGCCTATCCTCAAGGTACCAAAGGAGCAGGCCGGCTCCAGCGGGGTCACAGCACAGCCGTCCTCTCCTTCGTCCCCGCCTCGCACGCCCCAAGTCCCGCCGCGCAAGTTGCCTTTCCTATCCTTGTCAGCCGCCGTCAGGTCTAGCCCAAGCGACGCCGAGACATCCTCCTACGTCGCCCGTCCGCGTGCCACCGACCTTCCGACGACGCCCATCTCCGCTTCAAGGACTATGGCCTCTTCCCCCACCGCTGTCATCGCCGCCAGACTGCCCGACGAGGTGCTCTCTGGTAATTTTGTCGTGCCTGAGAACAGGGCGTCGAAAGAGGAAAAGAGACTGTCGCATAACACAGACGTGGACACGGGTAGCCCACAGGCGTCGGCGACATTGGCGGGCTACTCGGCTCGGTCATCCACGTCCAGCCGTAGCCCTCTCCCTTTGCTTATTTCTCCACCAAGAGACGGACGAGGAGCCGGCGACCGCTCAGCGGGCCGAGAGAAGCTCTTTTCTCGCTTGCAAGTCCTCGGGCAGCGCATCGGCGGTCTTGATCTTTGGTCGCGCGGTGGCGGCGGAGGAGGCGGATCGGAGCTAGAAGAGGAGAGCGATGTAGCAGATTCCCATCTCGATGCGCGTCGTTCACCGTCCATGTCCAACCTCAAGGCAGCCGTCAACGGCGATGGGGGTGCGTGCAAGAACAGCGCCTTGCCTTCGCTGGCCGTCACCGTCCCTCTCGTACCAGGTGTCGACCCAAAGTCGCAGCCCGCACCTGATCCTGCGCTCGACTCCCCGCCCGAGCCAGAATCGCCGCGGGAAAGGCCAGCGATCAAGGTGCGCATCGTCACATGGAACATGGGGGAGAGAGTCCCCAAGGGCGATCTTTCCGTGCTCCTTGGCGATGCGGGTGTGTACACGCCTCCTGATAGAGACGAGGAGGAGGAAGACAAGGCTGACGAGGATCGTGCGAATGATGGCGGGCAACGCGGCATGGAAGAAGAGGCCGGTGCTGGCGGAGCGAAACCGATGGCAGACATGGATACGGTCGGAGTCAAGACCGTCTTCTCCCCGCCTTGCTCCTCTCCCGAATCACCGTCCTCATCATCATCAAAGTCCCCCGGCGGTGGTGCCAAGGCCAAGGCCCGGGAAAAGGACAAGGTCAGCAAGGGCCCGGAAGGTTTACCTCTGCTCCCATTGAACGACGACCACCCGTATCATCTGCTCGTCATAGGTGGGCAAGAGGTGCCCTGGGGCGATGGAGGAAAAGCTGCTACGAGCGTGGGGATGGCGGGCGAGCTTGGTCTTGGGCTAAGGATGAGGAAGGAAAAGAAGGAGAAAAAGGAAAAGGAGAAGGAAAAGGAAAAGGAAAAGGAGAGAGACACAAAGGGCGTGGATGGAGGTGGGCAGGAGAAAGAGGAGCTAAAGGACGACTTGAACGAGTCCAAGAAGGCTGACAACGAGAAGGAATCGAGTGGCGACGTCAGCGGCGGTGCGTCGGCGAGCCTGTCGTCCGACGGAGGACCGTTGGCTGCCTCTTCCGACGCCGAACAGCAGCAGTCGTCGTCTCCCCCTCTTCCTTCCTCCCCGCTACGTATCTCCAAGCCATCCGACCTCAAGCGTCTCAAAATACCATCGATCCAGAGGTCCTCGGTGGGGGCATCAGGCCCACCGAACGTCCAGATTCCTCCTCAATCGGCGACGGCGCCCAGTTCACCTCGAACAGCGACCGCTTGGAGCACCAACGCGTTCGATCGACCCGTCACTCCATCCCCCGGTGTACTCGCCATTGGTCCCCAACCCGAGCCGGGCGGCGGTATGGCAGGCGCGGCCGCTGCCTTAAGCTTGGGAGGCTGGGCCGCGGGCTTGGCTGGTGGGGGAGTCGGCGTGGGCGGAAAGGGCTGGAGCGAAATGTTGGAGGACTGGTTGAGCAGGGGGCCGAGAGAGAGAGATGTGGGCGGCGCCGGCGCGGCTGTGAAAGGCAAGGCATCCTTTGACGGACGTTCTGGAGCTAGTCGCGGGCATACGCCCAGTGCGTCGGTATCCGGCAGCACCGCGGATCTGACGGAGAGCTTCAGAGCTGGTTCCAAGGAGGCAAGTGACGCGGTGGCAGCAGTTGCAGGCAACAGCGTCAGCGCACCGGTCACGAGAGCAGGATCGCCTGTCCTGCAGGCGTCGGCGCTTCCTCTGCCTCCTGCTGAGGCCGAACTGGGCTTGTCGGATGCTCCAGCGGGACAAGGTTCCTCCTCGTTACCTCCGTCCTTGACCGTGACCACCCCTACGCCCTCACATTCCGTGCAGCCCAGCTGGGTCTCTTACTCGGAAACCGCCACAAAAAAGACACGGTCCAAGTTAGGTCAAGGTGGCGGTCAAGCGCTTTCGAAGGCACCGTCCACTTCGAGCTTACTTGCGCCTCCGCCACTCGGCGGCATTGCGAGTTCGCACTTGATGGAAAGGCCGCCGTCGCCGAGCGCCGACGACAGCGTCTTTTCCGGCGGGGGAAGCTCACGATCTGCATCCGGAGTGACGACGGACGGCGATGGCGACGGCGGTGGAGGGGTTTCTGGCATCGTTCCCTCTGCAAGCGCAGGCAGTATGATGACGGCCACGACGGACGAGGTGCCAGTGCTCATCGACGCCCATGGCCCTTATGAGCTTCTCGTTAAGGAGAGGATGATGGGATGTTACTTGGCTGTTTATGTCTGGAGAGGATGCAAGGACCATGTGCAAGGTGAGTGTAGACGGGCGCTGGACGGTGCCACCTTTGGCTGGTATCCGCGAACGGAACGGGCATTGCTCAATTCAAACACTGCCGTCGATGTGTCTTGTCCGTAGGCTTTTCAAAAGACCACGTCAAATCGGGCTTGCTCTCCGGACGTGTCGGCAACAAGGGGGCTGTGGGCGTCAGTCTCAAGATGGCCGGGACGAGACTGCTGTTCGTGAACGCCCACTTGGCAGGTGAGTCGCGTCGCTTGGCAAACTGAACAGGCTGGTATGCCACCGAATGCTTATAAATCGAGCGCTCCTAATTCGGTCCTTCGGCAGCCCATGAAGGAAAGGTCGCTCTGCGATTGGCTAACGTGGCCAAGATCAAGAGCGAGCTCCAGGTGGACACTTTCCTCCCGACCGACGACCCTCGTAACGCTCTGGAAGACGTGACGGAAAAGTTCGACCACGTCTTCTGGCACGGCGATCTCAACTTTCGGATCGACATCACGAGGCAGCATGCCGACTGGCTCATGATGCAGAAGCAATATGCTCAGGCGCTTGAGTTTGATCAGCTCAGGGCGGTGCTGAAGGAGAACGTGGCCTTCCGAGGCTTCACTGAGGCGCCTATAGACTTTCCACCGACGGTGAGTCGAACACGGCTAGCCCAAGTGGATATGACCAGCGGCTGAATATGTCTTCTGGGTTCGACTGCCGCAGTACAAGTACGACGTGCTGAAGACGTTGAGGTCAAAGCGGGGCAAGTCTGTCCGGAAGAGCATCCACCTGCGACAAAAGTCGCAGCCCGAGGCAGAAATTGAACTTCTTGCCGATGACGCCGAACGGCCACGGGCGGAGGTTGTACCTCCCAAGGAGAGGAGGACGAGTGAAGAGCCGAGCTCGACGACCGACGGGGAAAGCTCGAGCAAGCGTGACCTCCGATCTTGGACGAGCGACAGGCGGGACGGGGACAGCATGTCACTCTCGTCAGCGCCAGGCTCGATATCTTCCTCTGCCGGGCGCCCCGAGGCTTCGGGCTCGTTTGAAGCCAACCTGGACGACGCGCCCGTCACGCCTTCGAAAACCGTCTATGACAATAGTGGTGGCTTGTTCTCCAAAGGGTTGCGACTCAAGGCCAAGGCCAAACTGGTGACCTTTGCAAAATCAAAGGCCCAGTTGGCGTCCGCCCAGTTGGCGTCCCCGGTGTCAAAGAAACTAGGCTCGCTCGCAGACAAGGCGTCGGCGTCGGCGATGCACCTCGTCCATGGCGGAGAGCCGGCAGTGAACACGCCGAGGCCTTCGTTCAGCCAACCTGTAAACTTCGGTTTTCCGGGCGCTCCGAAAGACGCCCCTTCTCCCGCTCATCTGCCTCTTGCTCGCTCCCAGTCCGTTATGGGCTTCAGCCCAACGAAGAGCGCCAGCGCCGGAGCGTCCGATTCGGCCGGACGGGAGAGCGAGGAGATGCGCGACGAAAGGTCGGAGGAGCAACAGGTGTTCGACACGAGCGCTAAGCAACGGGTGCCAAGCTGGTGCGACCGAATCCTGTGGCGGAGTACCGTGCCTGTGGAAGATTCAGAGGAGGAAAACGACGGGGACGAGGAAATGGAAATTGCCGGAAGCGCAAGTGGCCCTCGGCGAGCGGGCAACCAGGCGGTGAGCTACATCCTGCCGAGCGTGAAGGGCAAGAGGGAGCGGCTCGGGGGCGGAGAACGGTCTATTAGCTTCTCTCGCCCGCGGACCATGTCTCGCTCTCCGTCCAGACGGAGTCGCAAAGGATCGTCGACGCGCATCGGCAGCGGCGGCTCGAGCCCGACTGCACTCAAGTCTCCGCTTTCGCGGCTACGAAACAAGAGCCGGGGCAGCTCGGGCTTTCCACGCTCGCTCACCGTCGACATGGCGGCCGCCCGTTCGACCGACTCCTCTGGTGGCTTGGCGATGCCCAGGACAGCCACGCTTCCCATCGATCACGGATATGCGCCTTCCACCGGACCGGGCGCAGGATCGGGCAGAGCCCCATTCGGAGGGTTGAGGAGACGAGCAGCATCGCACAGCGAGCTTCACCGCGCCGACACTCGCGGCAGCGACTCCAAAATGCCGAATGAGACGTCTCTGGACGGCCGTCCGACCATCCGTCCGATCACGAACCCTTCGCTACCGACCAGCGCTTCTTCGGCCAACTTGCTTGGGCCGCTGCGTTCGTCCTGGTGGGCGAGCCACCTGCACCTGCCGGCCTTTCTCACCAACGCTACCGGATTCACCTCCAGCCCTCCCGTGACGCCGACGCCGAGCCAGACGGCTTTGGTCGACGGGCCGCGTGCGCCTCGGGTGATTGGACCGAAGAAGGGAGAGGTGCAGTGTGTGCTGTACAAGAGCCTCGTGGACAAGGAGATGAGGCAGCTCGAGGCCAGGAGTGATCATCGTCCGGTCATTGGCGTCTTCCACATCGGCGTCTAGATGCCGCCTCCGCCCTGCTTCTCGGGGAAAAGGCCCCCATTTCCAGTTAGTGATTCTTTCTCGTCTCTTGCGCTACGAGGCGTCGTCATCCGTCAGTAGGTCCGGGAGGCTTCTATTGTTTACAGCATTTTTCTTTCTTGTTCGCCTTCGCTCTTGTCCTCGCTCGCTCCTTTCCTTTCTGTCTGTCTCCCTTGGCCTGAGCCCCTATACCGTCCCTGATCCACCTTGCTACCTACGTATATCTATCTACCTACCTAGGTACCTACCTGCCTACCCACCCACCCGCATCCCTTCTCGCACCCACCACCGCTCTGGGCTGCGAGACGCTTTGATGATACCTTGCTCTGCTTTGCTTTTATATCCGTCCGAGCATAGATTTTAATACGACCCTCGGAGCCTCACTCACGTTCGTCGCCCTCCTCCCCATCGTCCGGCCCGATCGGACCCTCTTCTTCCGTCCCACGTGTCGATCGCCGGTATTGAATTCCGCGCCCGTTTCCGAATTGTAAATCGCGCTGCGGATTGTAAATGAGGGTGAAATGAATTCCACCGTCTGCCCTTTTTCGCCGCGCCAGCGTTCATCTCGGAACGACGACGACAACGACGCTTAGACGAAGACGACGACGAAGACGACGAAGACGAAAGACGACGCTCACCTCTCCATCCTTCTCGCCCTCATATTCATCGCCCACCATCCCCTCTCGACATGGCCGACACTCCGTCGTCCGCCGCCAACCGGGGCTCGTCCCCAGCCTCCACCTCGTCCTCCACCACCGCTCAACGTTCCTCCTCCCTCACCCCCCTCGTCTCCTCCCCTCCAGCCTCTCCCGGCGCCGACGCAGCCGGCCTTGCCTCCTTTTCACCTCCACCCTCTCCCCCGTCTCAACCCGCCCCTCCTTCTCTTGTACGCCCTGAGCTCAAGGTCGCCACCGGCGCACCGAGCACCGGCGCCACTGGCGCCCCCTCAGAGAAGGACGCCGGCGGCGCGACCAGACCGCGCAACAGGGGGCGGAGCGGCAGCTTGGTCAAGATCGAGAAGATAGAGCCGAGCCCTGAGGAGATGCTCGACCAGAGCGCCGGGTTCAACCCGAACGCGGAATGGGTCAACTATAAGGGTGAGCGCGATACGCCGTCGACGCTCCCTCGACCTGCTTGCGCCCATGTAGTCACGCCCCCCATGCTGACCTACGTCCGTATGTCCTCCTGTCTCGCTTCCTAGGTGCCTGGGTAATCCACGTTGTGCTGATCATCCTCGGCAAGATCATGATCGACATCGTGCCAGGTATGGGCCAAGACACCTCTTGGACCGTCGTTAACTTGGGCTACATGGCCATCTCCTTCCTCATGTTCCACTGGGTCACCGGAACGCCGTTCGAGAGCAACTCGGGCGTGTACGACAATCTCACGCTGTGGGAGCAGATCGATGAGGGCGCCCAGTACACGCCTGCGAAGAAGTGGCTGACTAGCGTGCCGATCGGACTGTGAGTACATGCATCGTCCTTCCTTGGATCGCACCGAGTTTCGCTTCTTTCGTGGGGTGAGTCGCCTGGAATAGCGGTTGACGAACACCTTGCCACCGACATGATTCTACCCGAAAGCTTCCTCGTATCGACACACTACACCCGCTACAACCCTTTCCTCTTCGGTGTCAACTTCCTCGCCCTTCTCCTCGTCCTCGGCCCCAAGCTCCCTATGGTGAGTCTTTGCGTAGTTTACCATGCAAAGCTAAGCAGCATTCGTCCATCCTGTGTCCACTGATCGTTCCTCGTCCCATCGCGCTCGTCGTACAGCTCCACCGCCTCCGTTTCAAGTTCGGGGAAGAGCCAAGCTCTCCATACCCTTCGGCGCCTTCGACGCCGATCAGGCGACATGCGCCCTTTTCGGAGCAGATTCCGGCGTTCAAATCCGATTAAATTTGTTTATCTAGCCGGCGCTCTTGGGAGCGGCGGGGAGCAACTTATGGGCCCGTTCGGCGCCCAGATAGGATAGAGTGGACGAGGTCCTCTTTTTGTCTGTCGCCGCTATCCGACGTCTTCCCCGCCCGCCTGCTTTTCCCAAATTTCCCATAGTTGCCTCCTCATTAGCCCCGCTTTCCCACCTTCCCGTTCTCGTCGTCGTCTTCTTCGCGCGCTAATCACCACCTTGTATCCTTTCCGCCGTTCGTCACATCCCTTCTCGCTCGACCTCTCGTCTCTCGCCTGATAGAAGTTTCGCCTCACCGCCTGTCTCTCCCCCCCCCCCCCCCCCTCCCCCCTCC
>JAMDHS010000111.1:0-63006 GCA_029717555.1 Peribolospora baueri
ACTTGGTCGAGGTCGTGGGCGAGCGACCGGGCATCTTCAAATCGGCAAGGCGCATACGTCGCGTCCTCGCCGTCGTTCCGGCAGCGAGCGTGGCGGCTGTCGAAGCTCGGTCGACCCTCATGGCCGTCCCGTCGAACGGGTGGCCTGGGTCATGGAGGGTCTTGACGATGGAAAAGAAAATTCGCAAAGGCCTCTGGGGCGACTATGCCACCGTCCAAGCAAATGTGTGTCCTCGCATCGTTTTTTTTTTTTTTTTTCTCCAGGTCCGGCCAGTATGGATGTTTGAACCTTGCTGACGTACCTTCCCTTCCTCGCCTATGAACGAACGTGCACATTGTCCCTCGCCTCGGCGCCCGGCACCCGCCCGCTCGCACTTCGATTCATTTAGCTATTGCTTCCAGCACTGTCCAGCTACCCAGCCGGGACGCCCATACCATACCGACTCATCATCACAACGACGACGAAACTGATGAAGCGCGAGTCGGACACGCCAGTCGACGACAAAGGCAAACCGCTCTTTCCGGCCCCACCGACGCCGTCCGAGGTGGAACTTTGTCTGACCCGGGAGGTGCACATCAAGGCGCGGCACTTAAGACGGGATAAGTCGGACACCGTCGCCGTGCTAGGGGGTAAGGGCAGCTCGGCCGAAGGCATGGTCATGAATCCGGCCGACGATCAGTGGGTCCCCAGCGACCATGACAACGGCCGTGGCGTATGGAAGCGCGAGGTCGAGTTGAGGTCGAGTTTCGTACTCTCTTGCCCAGCCACGTTCAACACCGTCCTGCTCGGCGTTCAGGTCTGTAGTAGATCGAGGCCTTGCTTCTCTCTCAAGTATCGGATGGTTCTTCCGTCCAGTGGCCGACAAGTCGGGTCGGGACAACTGCTGACCTTGGCCTTGCGTTCCTTCTGGCGACGACTCAGTATTCCCTCGAACTTGTCGTGCCGTTCCCCGTGCCGATGAACAACCTTCACAAGCGCACGCCGATCGTCATCTTCGCCCCCTTCCACCTCTCCATTGAAAAGCCCTCGACGTCGGCCCATGTCGCTATGGACACGAATCCGCCGCCGCCTTCCACAGCCCCGCCTTCTCATCCGTTTGACTTCCCTCCGTGAGTACATCATGTGGTCGCGCTCTCATCTGGACTGGTGTAGTCTACGGACGAGATAAACCGGAGCGGGTGATCCGATGGCGGACGAGCGCTGACGATACGACCCTCGTTGTATCATTATCGTGGCAGGTCGTACTGGGATGGAGACAGCTGGGACGTGGACGAGAAGGAGTGAGAAACGGAAAGCGGGATGGACGGGGGGGCCTTAAGAAGGGCGGGCACGAGGATGTCGCTTATGGTCGTGAACCGGGGACCGTCTTGCAGCTGCAACGGCGAGAGGAGGAGGTCGTTGTGTCCGTTTCCCGATCGTACCGACGGGCGGGAAAAAGTTGTGTGCGACATGCTCCGGGAAAGTTTGGTGAACGTTCGTAGGATCCTTAATAAGAAATCCAGAGTCACAGACCAAGTCATGACGTGCCGGCCGGCGACGGATGTGCTCCTTGCACCGGATCGCCCACCTCGACATCCATTCCTAGCTTTCCATCCCTCCCTCGGGTCTCCCTCGGATGGATCCCGCCCGACATCGGACAGTTAGCTCGATATATATCGGAATTACCACCCGTCGGCAAACGAGCTTAGCTTAGGGCGGATAATCGGATAGGATGACATAACATGACATGGGTTGGGATGGGATGGGATGGACGCGTCGGACGAGCGGGGACGACGGAAGGAGAGAGCTTGCGGACACGCTTGCTTGACTTAATGGAGTCCAAGGAATAAAGGGTCCAAGCAGGCAACGACGTCGGCGTCGCCCCGTTCCCCCAAAAATACGATAACCTGGATCCGACCGTCTCCTGAGAGATGAGATGGACGGACGGATGGATGGAGGAGGATCGCCATACGATATTACTCTCTCCATACCTACCAACGCCGTACGGCTACCATGGCTTTGGCCGGAAACCGAATGCAAACTGAAAAGAGAAAGACCACCGGTCGGTAACGTACGCTACGTGAGGACGTGAGGGGAGCCGCTTACCGACCGGACAGAAGGCTCAGCCGATGACGACCGCCGACGGCCGGCGGCGATGCGGGATGGCGCAAGGACGGAAAGAGGGCGTCAGCGAGAAGCGAGGTTTCTTTATAGGAGGTGCCGAGTCGAGGTCTTCCACTGCCAATCCGTCTTCGACGTGAGTTCGGATGAAAGGCGCTTTTAGGGGGACGATGAGAGATTACCATCCATCCACCCGCCCCATCCGTCGAGTAGACGCTACTTCTTTCCCAATAGCAGTGCTACTAACGACTGCCTTTTGGAAGAGATTGATTTGCAGAGGAAGTATGCGGTTCGAAAGATGGAAGGAAGTACACGATGACCTAAGCCGAGCGGAACCCAAATGCGCTCATTCCCGATGTAGGGCATCGCCGCACCCCGAGGTCTCACTGGAGCTCAGCCCTCTTGCAGGTGGGAGGTGCGGAGGAGGTAGAGGCAAGGGGAGCGGGGGAGGCACGACGAACGTGAACGGCACTGGTCCTGCCGCTGCTACCAGCGGTGGAGGTGGTGGTGGCGAAGGTGGGGGAGGCGAAGTGAGGCGAGGAGAAGTCGCGTCGAGCTCCTCGTTTTATTCGAAGGAGTCTTCCCCACCCTGGCCACTCTCTCCCCTCCCCTGTGGGCTTTCCTCCTCTAATTGCCTTATCTTCCAGATAGGGAATGGGGGCGCCTCAGTGGTACCCGTTCCGATCCGTTGGGGGAAACACTAGGTCGAACCTTGTCGCTTCGCGGTCGTTTTGTGTGCACGTTGTGGTTTGGGCCGCCGTTGCCGCTGAGTGGTTTGTATTGACCCAAGATGGGTTTGCAACTGAGGTCGCGCGGCAAATAGTAGAAGGTATTAGAAGGTATGAGAGCCCAAGCCGCAGGGTGGGAAAGACCTCTTGAACAAGTCGCTGATGAAGGTTTTCAGGACAGGTAAGGCGTGTCGTGGAAGCGATGGAGAGGAAGTGATGGAGACAGAGAAGAGAGTAACGAGACGAAGAGAACTGGATCGATTGGTTTGGTTGTAGTAAGGTGAAGGTCATCCTCCAGGGATACTCAGAGTCCCTGTTCTTATATACATAGAATAGGGCTCAGGGGACGAGTAACAATGGGGAGGAGTAATGGGAAACGAGTGCATCACGTACGCCTGCGCCCGCGTGCATTCGATCCGACCAATGAGGAGAGAGCAATAGGGAGACGCGGGTTTCCCGCGACAAGGCATCAGTAATGATGGTGCGGAGAGTGTCGGGAAGAGAGACGGCGATTCGACCAGAGTTTGCGCAATCTGTTGAATGTCAGTGCTCGAGGACGTCCCGGTAACGAGAAAGAATTGCGTCCCCTGGCGGACAAGGAAGTTGTTGTGTTTGGCAGGAGCGTTGCCATGAATGGCGTCCTGTTTGAAAAAAGTGCGCATGATCCGACGTATGCTTCGACAGTGGTCGTCATTCCAGGCCAGCAGAAGTGACGCGCAAGGTATGACTGGGTCTTGTCACATCCTGGATGACCAGCTAGTGGACTGTCGCGAGCTTGCGAAAGGAGGCGCATTCTGAGAGGGTCGCTGGCGGGGACATAAACACGATCCTTGTAGAAGAGGAGATCGCGCTGGTGAGAGTAGTCAGACGGGCTGTGGCCTAGCTGCTGCGAGATTTTGACGAAGTGCGGGTCTTGTGGCAAGAGTTGACGAATTTCTCGAAGTAGGTCAAGGTCTGCGAGAGATTGACCTGGATCCGTACTTACTCTTGTCGAAGCCGTTGACCTCGACTTGGATTGGTCGTAGAATCGTTTCCTCGGTTGTGTTCGCGGCCTTCCCCTCTTTCAAGAGGTCAGCGCGGCGCGTCAATGCATTGGCCCTGCCATTGAGGGCGCCAGGTCGGTACTCGAGCCAATAATGACGAGCGTTGAGCGTCTGAGACCAACGTGCCTGGTGTCGAGAGAGAACCTTGGAGGTCTCAAGATTCTTGCGATCCGTGATGATGGTGATCGGGTCGTGCAAAGATTCTAGGTAATGTCGCCATAGGCTGACACTCGCGACGATTGCTAGAAGATCCTTTTTGCCGACTGTGTAGTTCGGCTCGGCGGGCGAGAGTTTCCTAGACATGAACGCAGTATGGTGGAGGCGATTAGTCTAAGGATCACGCTGGCTAAGAATGCCCGAGATAGTGCAATCAGAGGCATCGGTTTCCAGAATTGTGCGCCGGTATTGGTGGTGTGTTCTAAGGCCGGGCTTCTGTGGCCCACTTACCCGCTCAGGTCTATAAGTGTGCGAGCATGCCACTCCGCCCGCCGCCGCCACCGCATGAACTGAAGAGACTGTTCCGGGAAGGAGCGCTATTTTGAAAGAGATCTTCATTTATGAACCCACACAGCGATTCACCGCGCATGCTGATCCGTTTAACTCCGCGCGACGCGGCTCGCGCCGATCTCGGTATCGTTTTACGCGGCGTGCTTAGGAGGTGGCCAATTGACCCGTGTCGATCAAGGACCGCCGTACCCTCATCCCGTTGCATACCCCTCTGCTTTCGCCCTCTCACCTAGTCTACCTCACGCTGTTCCGCCTCGTCTCTTGTTGTCAAGTCCTTCTGTAGCTGGGGTTGCTGAGAGCGGCTTGTCTTCCTCCACAAGCCCCAGTCGAGCATGGGCAGGCGCGGCCACCAGTCGACGAAGATTCCCAACGTCAAGCTTCGCCCTGCTCCGGCTCGCCCTCCTGCCGCTTCTTCTTCCTTCGCCTCCGATCGATTGGATGTTGCCTGGGACAGGTCGTCCAAGCGGCCACGGATCTCTCTCCCTGCAGACGACAACCCCGGCCGGGATAGAGATGGCGGAGAGGCAGAGGACGGCCTGGGGTGGATGGAACGCGAGGCGGAGGAGGAGTACAGGAGGGACAATAAGGACTATGATGTTGGAGAAGTGGACCTTGCTCTCAGCGCAAGGCCGTTGAAGCATGCTGTCGTGTGCTTAACTGGCATCAAGGACGGCAAGGTGAGTTAGTGGGACGACGGCGGCGAAACGATTCACCAGGCGCGATCGCTCATCTTTGCGATTGTTTCTTTCAATGCTCTCTCTTTTCCTCATCCTCTATCTTTAACAGTCATCACTGCTTCAGAAAGCCCGCGAAATGGGCGCCAGGACGGAGAACAACCTCACGGAGGATGTGACGCATCTCATCGCTGAAAAGCCTGGCAGCGAGAAATACAGGGTGTGTGTCGCGGTTATCCTTTAGGGCCACCTGGCCTCTGGTGGTCAATCTGCGCGCCAGATCTTCCCTTGCGGTTCACCGCACATAGGCACAGCCGGAGCTCTGACTCGCCTGTTCTATTGGTCTGAAAACAGTGTGCCGTCATGCTGGGACTCGCCATCGTTACGCCGTCTTGGATCACGGACACCCATGCACTGTGGGTCGAAGGAGAAGATATCGACTTTAAACAGGTAAGATTTTCTCCTTGTTTCTTGTCGCCTCTTGTCAGCGCTCACGTGCAGCAGTTCTCTAACTTCACTCCACTTTCCTTGTCCGTATGTTGCACTCCAAATCTTCCTTCCCGTGTTATCTGCAGTCCATCGAGACCCATCGACTGCCCGCCTTCGCCAATCTTCGCATCTGCTGCACGGGAATCGAGACGTCCTCGACGCGGGCCACCCTTTCCTCCGCGATCGCCTCTGCAGGCGGTGTCTACTCTCCTAACCTCGATTTCACAGTGACTCATCTCGTCGTCGCATCTTCACTTCGACCTGACGCTGGACAATCCCAAAAGGTCAAGTGGGTGAGGGAGCAGGTGGGAAAGAGGGCGCTTATGGCTAGGACGGCGGCTGCGGGGAGAACCGTCCATGACATGTGGAGTGTCAGGATGGTATGGGAGGAGTGGGCGTGGGACTCGATACGTTCCGGTGGTGAGTTTGACGTTCGATTTCACGCGAGCGGGGCACAATCCTTTGGACGCACAGACAATTCGTCGACGTGGTTCGGCCGGCACGTGCAGGCTTGCCATCTAAGGATTCTCATATGCATACGTTCGTCCTCGTTCCCCCTTTCCCCCTTCCTTTCCTTCGATCGTTCAAACAGGCTGCCTTGACGAGGACAAATACGACATCAGCCTGCCCGAGCCGGACAGGAAGGTGTTCCGTAGGCTCCAAGGTGGGCGGACATTACGCTTCTTTTACTCATTGGCCGAGAGTAAATGGGCCTGTGCTATTGTAGGGACACCATTGTGCTCATTGTCCTGCCGTTATGCTTTTTTCCGTGTCAGCGTCTCGGTCATCAGCCCTGTCTCAGAGCGCCCATGTTGGAACGTCGAAGGAAGACTGCTCAGATAAGCATTCCCTCGATCAGAAGGAACGACGGTCCCCTATATACTCGCCAAACCCTGAGGTCGACGACGACGGGTACGAGGAAGAGCGAGCTCGAGTTCGGAAACGAGCTGATGGAAGCTCTCATCGGGCGTCCGAACTGATTGGTACGGGTCCAGCGAGCAAGGGCAAAGGACGAGCCAGCGGCGGTGGCGTGGCCGAACTCGTAGACCGGATCATCCAATCCAGTCAACGCGGCGTCAACCAACGGGAGACTCTTAGACGCGGCTCACCAGTGCCACCCTCGTCTAGGTTGGCCTCTCAAGGCCATGCGGCGAGATCGGAAGTGGTGGCAGATTCTGAAACCGATGAAGAGGCTATCAGGTTACTCTCTCCCGTACAGCACGAAGGGGTCCCCGACGAGAGATCGGCGCCATCGTCCGTGACACCCGCGCCATATACACGAACGGCTCCGGAAATTGCAAACGGCACCAGAAGTTTGTTGGCCAATATGAGCCGTACCCACGCATTCTCCCAAGCTCCTTCATCGTCGACCGGACCAAGCACAGCGAGAAGGCCCTCTGTCCCTTTGAAGAAGGCCGCTACGACTGCGTTTGACGACGACGATGATGGGGCGTCGGAGTCAGGACGGCAAGGTGTACGTCCCGACGGTCGCAAGCGGGCCTTTGCAGGCCTCCGCATCGCCCACGCTGGCTTCGAGACGAGGCAGGCGAAGCAGCTCGAGAACGCGTTACGCGACAATGGCGCAAAGGTTGTTTCGTATTCGCATATCAGCGGGAAAACAACGTCACAATGCGACCCAGACAACATGGGGAAGGGAACGGAAGAGCATGGGGAACACGTTGACTACGTTGTCCTCCCGCTTGCTCGGTCAGTAGACGCTCTTGGAGGGTAGTGGCAGCCCTGATCACTTTTTTTTCGTGTCTAACGGGTTTTGTCTTACTCGAACAGCTCTTCTTCCTCGCCGACTGTGCCACTAGGAGTGCAAGCTGTGACAGAGTATTGGGTAGAGCGGTCATTGTGGGAAGAGAGGCCTTGCTGCCTTGACGAGTCGTTCGCCTTTACACCATCCCCGCTCACCTTCCCGCTTTCGGGCGCGGAACAGCTCACATTCTCCGTCACCTCTCTTGACGAGGTGGACAAACTGCAAGTGCCACGAGCCCTCAAGCTGCTGGGCTGTCGCGTCTCTGATGTGTTTAAGCGCAGAGGCATCTCCGCGCTCTTGTCGGGTGCGAAGAAGGAGGAGGATAGGAAGGGACTCAAGGTGGAGAAAGCGATGAGTTGGGGCGTGCCCGTCGTCGGGACAGATTGGCTGCGGTGTGCGCTTGAGCGAGGAGAGCTCGGTCTGCCTTCCGCGGAGGGGAGCGTGCCAAGCAGTTTACCTTCGTCTCCCGCTCCACTAGAAGTGAGTCGATATTTGTCTTCCTAGCTCCAATTGTTCGTTTTTTTAACCTGGGCTAATTCTTTTTCCTCAATGCAGCGGGTGGAGCCGCCTGCATCATGGGACGAGCAGGTGTTCCCTCCGACCCAATCTCAAAGCTTAACTTGGACGTCACAATCTTTGTCGAAAGGGTCGAAGAAACCTTTGGTGCTCGGTCGGCAAAATCCATCGCTATCGCAGAGCGTGTCTCGCCGACGTTCGTCGGCTATCACTGATTTCACTGAGGCTAGCGAGATCACACCTTCAGCCGGCCGACGAGTGGCCGGAGCACGGGCGAGCGGGCGTTTTCCAGCGGAGATTCCAGCTGATGAACCACCGCCATTATCGCTGCCATCCTCCTCTCCTACGAACAATCCGACGCATGGAGGAGCCCCAGCAGTACACACTTCGTCTGCGCCGGCCACTCCTGCTCGCCAAGACAACGATGCCTCCCCTAACAAGCCTGCTGACGCCGAAGTGGATCATCCCACCCGCGCGGCGGCCTTGGCCCCTCCAGCACTCCGCAAGTCGTCGGAATTTCTCGCGATTCTGCGAAATAACCGGCTGCAAGCCGAGGACAACAACGGCGGCGGAAATGGAAGCGTCTTCCACTTTTACGCCGGAGGAGTGGCGGCGCCTTCTTCAGGTCATCGAAGAGCGCCGCGGGCGCCCAGACGCAGTCGTCCGTCCTCCGGCTCAACCGGCTCGTCACCGCCTCAGAACCGGTCGCCTTCAGATGCTCGCGCCTCGTCTGCATTTGTGAGGAAGCGGCTCCTTGCCCATCCAGTCAGATCAGAAGCAGGCACAGGGGACGGTGCGTTCTGCGGTTTGGCCGCGTTTGCACGACCAATGGACGCGGCCTTGGACGTAGCGCCCTCCGCTGTACAGAACGGGGAGAACGGGCAGTATGAGACGACAGGTCTCCGGTCGGAAGATGCTGCGACGGTGGCAGAGGCAGAAGCTAGCCTTCGGATTACGTATGACGACCCTGACGGGACGAGAGAAAAGGAGAGGCTACTGGCTTTGATTGGGCGGGGTAGGGACCGTGCGAAGAGGGAGAGGGAAGTGGAGGAGATGGGCCCAGGAGGGCTGGGAGCGGAGGATGTAGCCATGGCAGGGGAGATCTGCTTCCCCGCCAAGGGGCTTATACCCGTTGGCCAAGAGGAGGAAGACGACGACGACAAGACATGGCCATCGGATGGCGCCCCGTCGCCAAAGAAACAGACCAGTAGCCGAATCACGGTCCAGTTGGATCGGCGAGACGCACACGGAAGTCCTACGCAGACGTAGATGCGCGCGTCTTTTGTTATGGTGATCTCGTGTACTTTAGCATTTCTCGTCGAGTGGGACCGGGATATCGTTGAGGATGGGGTCGGAATAGTTGCTTGCGCACGGGCTAATGGGAAGAGGCAGGCAGATAACTATAGGCACGTGACGTCACATCACGAATCCAGTCGAACCGCTTGAGGTCTCATCCTTGTCCCTCGAATACGACCCTACGACCCTTCAGTCATTTTTCAGCTCGTTAGGTAGTGCGTGGTGCTCTCTATCGTGGTATTAGGCGACCCAAGATGTACAGAGGTACCATCCAGGTGAAGTTTCATTTCCTTATCCTGACTCAGCTGGCTGTGCCCAACAACCGGGATGCTGAGGTGCTGGGAATCGACAATGGCTGCACGAACGATCTTTATTGATGGCACCATGTCCTGGCCAGAGCGCTCTAGTTTGGTTTGCTCAGCTCCTCCATACGGTTTTTACTATTAAACTAAATTCAGCTTTGCTCTGCTTTCACCCTCCATCTTCCCACCCCTTCCGGCAGCCCGGGATCATGTCCCTTTTCTCTACTACCTGCTCTCATCCTCTCGCGCTCTTTTCCTCTCAAATCGACCCTTCCCTGCCCGAGGATTCAGCCATCTGTCTGGTACGAGACGACACAGACGAGATCTTGCCCATTAGAAGGGTCGATGACACTGTCGAGGCGCCAGAGGAGAAGAGGAAGCGATCAAGATGGGACGTGCGAGCTGCGGGAGCCGGAAATGAATCTGGGCAACCTCAATTCCAGCTCCGAGGAAGGTCGACTATCTCAACGCCAGATGGATCAGAGACCTCACGGGGTGCTTTGGTTCATCCCGTCCTCCACATACAATCGCCTAGTCCCCGCACCACCTTCATTCGCTCTCCGCCGCTCTGCGCTGATCCAACTTCCTCAGCAGCACAGCCAAAGGACCTCCAGATTGAGCTGCCGTTCGTTCATCTCCAGTTCCGACCTATCGGAGGGAGCAGCGCGCGCCCTTTTAGCTTTGAGGTTGGCATTGTCGACGTGAGGGGAGAGCGGGGCATTATAAGGGTCTCTACATTTCAGGTAAGTCACTGTCGTGTATGTTGCCATGATCCAATATATGCAGCCCGTGTTGCAGTGGGACTTTGCTCTCGCACGACTTGAAGCGAGATTGGGAGAGCTCTGTTGGAAGAAAGAGAGGAGCCATATGGGGTTGGGGAGTGCTGTTCGAAGTCATCCTGGGAAGCAACGCGCGCTTCCCTCTTGTTTCAGAAAGCCCGAGGGCGTCGTAAGCCTCCGATCTCCTTACCTCCACTCGCTCACAGCGTTCCTGACGTCTGGCCTTTACTTCCCACCACCTGCTTCTTAGAACGAACCAACTTTGTACCCTCCGACGGCCACCGCACCAGCATTGCTACACATCCCACTCGCCTTGCCGCCCCTACCATCCTCCGATCCTTCCGTGTTGAGTCTATGGAGCACGGTCTCCCTCGATCTCGGCTTTTTGATCCAGTCATTTTCCGACCGATCCTTGCTATCCGACCGATGGGCTGAGGCGGAAATCGAACGGCAAGGCGTTTCCGCTGCCTCTCGCTGGAACGACGATATGGCAGAAAAGCCCGACCCTCGGCGGACGGTGCGCCTGTCAGGTCTGACACGCTTCTCGCACGTGTCCTTTGTGAAGGTCTACGCCAACTGTCGTCTCCGAAGGCTCTGGTTTACCAGTGGTCCCGAGATGAGTGGCTCCAGCGCTAATCCCCGTGATGGACCATGGGGCGGATCCGTCACTGGCACGCATGAGAGAAGGGAGTTACCTGTCGAATTTGAGCTGTACGGGAAAACATGATTGGAACGCAGTCTACACCGTCCGTCGCTCTTGGGGGTGAAGTGGACGAACGCTTTAAGAAAGAATTACTTCGTACATTTCCCTTGTCGGTGCTCATGTCCTGATTTCAATGATATGCAAGGTCGATGGGATGCAAACAGTTGAAGTCGGCGCAAGGAACACTGAAATACGTGCGTCCCCCCTTGGATAAGGCGGTGAGCGCACGTGATGATTGGCGCGATCACTTCCACGCTCAGGCCACCTGCTGGTCACTTCCACCAACGCCTCTCGTACTCGGTTCCCTTCGCACAAGACGAATCCCATCCACGCTGAACAGCTCTTGCCGTCTATGAATCGACTATTCGGAAGCAAGAACCCAAAGCCAAAGACGTCCCTTGCGGACGCGATCGCCTCGGTGCGTGTCGTCTGATAACCTGCCACGCCATCAGCTCGTGGCAAGCGGTCATCGCCCTTCGTTGCACCAGTCAATGTTTTCACTGAGCGAGTGGTTCTGCCACGTTTCCGTTACTGCGATCCAACTGAAGTGCCTTTTTGTTCCTATTCCGGTTACTTTCTCATGTCATGTCTTCCCGTTTGCAGACGGACGCCCGAGCGGACTCTATTGAGGTGAAGATGCGCAAGTTGGATGCCGAACTGACGAGATATAGGGATCAGATGAAGAAGATGAGGGACGGACCGGGCAAGGTGAGTTTTCATATAACCCTTACCTTGTCGATCTTTATTGAGATCGGTATGCGTCGGGCTTGAGTGGACTCGGGGGCGGGACGTAGACGTCTGTCCCTGTGTACTTCTCTTCTGGATGTGCGAAAGTCCCCGTGTTTCATGTCCATCTCCGTTTGCCTTGTATTCTTACCTCGGGACTCACACAACATGCGCCCATCTGACGGCTCGCAGAACGCCATTCAACAACGCGCGATCCGGGTGCTTAAGCAAAAGCGTATGTACGAGGCTCAGCTCCAACAGCTCCAGCAGCAGACGTTCAATATGGAGCAGGCGAGCATGACGACGGATAATTTGCGCAACACAATGGCAACCGTTGACGCCATGCGGTGAGTTTCCTGTTTCTTGAGGTGTAATGAATGTGCGGTTTGAGAGGGAATGGTCATGGAGCTCATGGAGAGGCGGCCGAGAGGAGATTGGACGCCGTCCCGGAATCGGATGCGATGACTATTTGCAGATTTGTGCGGCCGGCCGACTGATCCAGACCCTGAAGCATTCGGTGGATCTTGAGGGCGCACGCAGACGTTCTCACATTCCTGATGGCGTTTCCATTCCCCGTTGCCTCTTTCAGGACGGCGAACAAGGAGATGAAAAAGAGCTACGGCAAGATTGACATCGACAAGATCGAGGTGAGGCCGCTTTTCGCGATTTGCTCAGCATCCACGTAATCTTTGTCGCCTTTGGTCGCTTACTCACACGTTGGATTTGCAGAGCATTCACGACGAGATGGAGGATTTGATCGTGAGCGCGAATGAGATCCAGGAAAGCCTTGGGCGAACATACGGCGTGCCAGACGAGGTCGATGAGGAGGACCTCCAGGCAGGTGAATACGCGCACGAGGATGCTTGTCCACGGTCTACGCTCTGTTGATCGACCGTCTCGGGGGCTTTATGGTGCTCACATGTCTCTGTTGGATGCCACCATGCGCAGAGCTGGACGCATTGGGAGACGATCTGCTGGAGGAGGAGGAGACGCCGTCATATCTGCAAGAAAGCGCCGCTGAGGTGCCAGATTACATCGACGAAGCCCCACAAGCTGTGACCGAGGAGGTGAGCAGCTTGTTGGATGACCGACTCCACTGCTTGACACGGAGTTGAAGCAAGCATGACCTTATTTACGTCTGTCTTGTTCACAAACCAGCCCACACCGCACGAGGCCGTCAAGGCCACCTAGGCCTGATTGTCACCGCTCCCCTTCAGCCATATCAGGCGAACGGCCCAAGGGCCAATCTCGTTGTAGTCGCAATACCTGTTACTCTTTGTAGTTTATATTATCTCGTTCATGGCGTGGAACTTGGTTCATTCGTGTGCCAGACGTCACCGGCTTCCCTGCAGACGTCTTTGTCATTCCCACCTCCACAGTTTTACCACGTGCTCGACCTCCACCACCTTGCCTCTTTATGGGAAGCCACTCGCTCTTTTGCCATCCCGGTCGGCGACCGGTCTCTTCATGCTCGTCAACCCGTAGATCTGCCGGGATAAGAAATGGTCGAGCTCGCCGCACGCCACTCCTCTTTTCCATGGCGGCCAAGAGTATCTGGCACAGTATTATCAACCCGGACTTGTCACCCCACCCCGGCTGATGATTTGCAAGGAGTCGCACAGCTGAAATGTGTCTTCGCCTTTGGCGCTTTGCTGCAGTGAGAGGCAAGCCATTTCCTAAGTCAGTGGTACAGGGATGGTGGTAAGGGGTTGGAAGGATGGAATGCACCGCTTCCACGCTGTAAAAGGGATCCAAACATGATGGGCATGGGGTGCGAGCTGGAGGAAGGAGGAGAGAAGGAGACATGGCGACGACTGAGGGAGGACGAAAGGACAGGACGAGGAACCAAGAAACGCAACTTTACGGAGCTAGGCGGACATGCGCGGGAGAAGGCGATGAGCAAACTGGCTAGCTACGGGCGATGACACCGAGATCCGAGATGGAGCTGTGTTCCATCGTATGCCACGAGCTCGTATGAGGAGGGACTTGAGGAATTGCGGACTTGACCCAGATATAGTCGCTATATGTACATAGTGGCACGATCGTCGCTAAATGCAAAGACGTATGTAAATAAATAGCAAAATATAGAATTTTTTAATTAAATACTCTAGAACCGAGACGTCAGAGAAAACTCAGGAAAAATCACCTGGCTCAGGCGGAGTCTACTGTCGCCGAAGAGTAGTGGCTGTGCCCGAACCTCCTATTGCTGAGAGACGTGAGTATAACGCTGGTGTGGATGCCCGGTCCGGCGCACACCCGTGTTATACAAGGCTACTTCCATAGATCACGGAGCAAGCCTCGTGAGTGAATGTGGGGTCAGCTCAGCTTGCGGAGTCCGCAAGTGGTGAGCATTTCGAGCAACTGATGCCGCAAGCCGACAAATCGAACCTACTGTCATGGGAGAGCGCCTTGGAGCGGCTAAGTAACGCCGGATGGGCCGGACCATAAGGGGAGGAGGTCCACGGTCCGGCGGGTCGGGATGGCCAGGCTCAACGACACGGTCAGGCCATCACTGAGCAGCTAGCGGTGTCGTGAGGGCAGGCTCCTAGGCGGTATTCGACAGCTTCGGGTCGTCTTCACCCGGTGTCGATCGGCAGGTAGCTCTGGGAGTCTAGGCGACTCTGCTCGTACAGCTTCCCCTGACCGACGCGGGGTGGTATATTGTGGCTGACCGTCTTCTACGCAGCCAAGGCGAAATTAGCCGCCGATTTTGTTTGATTATCTAGTTTTGCATCCTGGTAGAGGAGCTCCGCTCCAGTTCGTCACATGCAGGTGATGGCGGAGGAGAAGCAGATGATACCGGGGCTCGTCGCATTAGGGACGAACTGGGATGATCAAGAATGGCAGCGCGAAAGGGCGTGAGAGCCTACCTCGGCGGCGGCACGCAGATTGCCTTGGTCGAAGACGGCGTCAGGGACGTCAGGGGGTACGACACACTCGCCCAAGCCCGTTCTGCTTTCTTCCTGTATATCCTTCGCTCTCCGCAACCTCTGCCGTCTCGCCTCGTCTAGGGTGAACGGTTCTTCTACACGGCGCTTGGCCTGCTGAATTATGATTGCCCGACGCCAGAGTCGCCTCGTTTACGCGGCGTGATATTGCGGGGGCGCACCCCTGGAGCATTCCTCATATTCGTCGGGATGGCGGGCGACCGACGTTTGAGGACATGTCACGCCGCGTCGCCCTTGGCCGCAGCTATAGATCGGGATCTTCTGACGGCGGACTTGCATCGCCTGTTCGGTGCGACTCGCCCTGGATGGTCGGGTGGACGTGTTGGACGAGCATAGCGATGGGGTTGCCAGCGCCGGCGGCATGCCTCGTCCCGGGTCCTCCAGCCATCTCGGACGTGGCTACCGAGGACCCTAGCAAGCGACCGACGCCGGCGGCAGTCCGTCGTGGCGGCTGCGGCAAAACTGATCGTGACGCGTCGGCTGGAGCGCGTCGGACGCGAACGCGTGTAAAGCGCGTCGGGTTCTGCGGCGCGTCCTTCCGCAAGATCATAAAGAGGCCGCGACGGGCTCTGCCCCTTCTTCCCTTCCTCCCTCCTCCACCAACACGTCTCCCTCTTCGCCCATCTCCTTCCCAACTCTTCATACCCTTTCTCCTTTCTCTTTTACGCACGCTCCACTTCATCATGTCCGCCACCACTCCCAGTCTGCCGGAGACTCCTTCTAAGAAGGTCGCTGCTACGCTCGCCGAGCTCAACGTCAACACGCCCGTCAAGAAGCCCGTCCTCGTCGACGCGTCCGTCAAGAAGATGACCGAGGACGAGAAGATCAAGGCGTGTGAAGCTGGTGATGTGGAGGCGACCCGCGACATGTTTGTCGGCGACGTCGATCTGCCCGAGTCGGAGGAGCCGCTGCTAAAGGAAGACAACAAGCGCTTCGTGCTCTTCCCCATCAAGTACCACGAGGTGAGCGCGAATTCGATTCATGGCGCGCGCTTTGCTGTTCTTAGCTGGTCGTTTGCTTGCATCGCGCCTTCTTATCGCGTCCTGCCCCCCCCGCGGCCCCGCAGATCTGGCAGATGTACAAGAAGGCCGAGGCCTCTTTCTGGACGGCAGAGGAGATCGACCTTTCCAAGGACTTCTCCGACTGGGAGAAACGATTGAACGACAACGAGCGCTACTTCATTGAGCACGTCCTTGCTTTCTTTGCCGCCTCCGACGGCATCGTTAACGAGAACCTCGTCGAGCGCTTCAGCGCCGAGGTCCAGGCCGCCGAAGCGAGGTGCTTCTATGGCTTCCAGATCATGATGTGCGTGTTCACCTAATGCCGACGCGACGGGTCTTGTTCCTTTGCTGACTATGCATATGCTCCCGTTCGTCCTCCAGGGAGAACATCCACAGCGAGACCTACTCTCTTCTCATTGACACGTATATCCGCGACCCCAGCCGTCGCCAGCACCTTTTCGACGCCATGGAGACCAGTGAGTGCCCGCGTTGCTTGCTTCCGAGACTGCATTGAAGCCGAGCAATCGGACTGACGAGCTTACCTCCCGTTTCAAACAGTCCCCTGCATCAAGAAGAAGGCCGACTGGGCCCTGCGATGGATCTCGGACACGGGCTCGACGTTCGCCGAGCGCCTCGTCGCTTTCGCCGCCGTCGAAGGTATCTTCTTCTCCGGCTCGTTCGCCTCCATCTTCTGGCTCAAGAAGCGCGGTCTCATGCCCGGCCTCACCTTCTCCAACGAGCTCATCTCTCGCGACGAGGGATTGCACACCGACTTTGCCTGCCTCCTTTTCAGCCATCTCCGTCGGCGACCGCACCCCAAGACGGTGGAGCGGATCATCAAGGAGGCCGTCGAGATCGAGCAGGAGTTCCTCACAAAGGCCCTTCCCGTCGCTCTCATCGGCATGAACCAGAAGCTCATGTGCCAATACATTGAGTTCGTCGCCGATCGCCTCCTCGTCGCCCTGGGTAATAAGAAGGTGTGGAACTCGACCAACCCCTTCGACTTCATGGAGATGTGAGTACCGAGACCACGGTTCGTGCGTCACCAGCCTCTCTGTTCCGCCGCTTATCTCTCTTTGCTCGACTTGCCCTGTACTTTCCCAACTGTCAACTTGCAGGATCTCCATCGCCGGCAAGACCAACTTCTTCGAGAAGCGAGTTTCCGACTATGCGAAGGCGGGCATCATGCGCAAGGACGAGGGCGCGGGCACGGGCGGCGCGAACGAGCGCACATTCACCATCAACGAGGACTTCTAAAACGTAACGTTTCCCGCCTCTAATCACTTTCCTTCGCCATCATGCGGGCTCCTAGCCTGTCTATTTCTTGCACCCGGTACATAGCGCTGCTCCTGCGACTTCCTGGTCCCTGGTCTCGCCCATTCCCCATTCCTTTCGGTCCGTTTTTCCCTCCGTTTTGGCACTTGCTTGTATTTTGTACGAACATGATCAACGTCGCATCCTCAACGTAACTAGCTCGGATCTGCTCCAACGCGTGCGCGCCTCCACCGTGCAGGAGCGACGCGTTTGCAACTTGCAATTGAGCTTTTGAACCTCATTTACACGTTCACCTATCTCCTTCGCACACCACTGTACATGTACCGTATACAGCACATAATCGCGAGCTTGCACACCGTTGTCGGCATTTTACTGCCTGGAGCGCAAGAGCTGAGGGGGCCAAGCAGAAAGAGGAGGCGAAACAGTCAGACTTCACTTCCAACCCCGACACGGCCGACCATTGGACAGTTGAACTCACCTTAGACCTAAGAAGAGTCTCCTTTAGCTCATCCTCCCTCTTCTTATCCTCGTCCGAAAGCTCCCTCGGTCTCTTCTTTTCCTTTCCCTTCTCTGCCTCTCCATCGTCATCGTCGCGCGCCCACTTGGATTTCGCGAGCTTATCTTCCAGCTGAAGACGTTCGTCCTTCGACCGTGGCTCACTCTCATCTACGAGTCGACCGCTCGCGTCTGCCTTGATCGCCCCGGACGTCTTGCCCTCCGGCGTGCGTTCCCGACTGGCGCTACGTTCGTGCCGTCGACGACGCCGGCCGCCGTCTTCAACATCGTCGTCATCATGGCCGGCGTTGTGGTGACTCCGACGTTCGTGGCGCCGTGTACGCCGCTCGCGGTCGTCCTCCTCGTCACGTAGTCTACTCCTCGGCTCTTCCTCACGGTCCCGAGCCCGATCCGAGTGTCGACGGGAACGGTCGTGGTGATGTTCGCGATGGCGGTAGCCGTGGCCGTCCTCTACGTCATCGCCCTCATTGTCGTACCGGCGGCGGTGATGGCGCCTCGACCTCTCCTCTCGCATCTCTCGATCGCTCTCCCTGTCCCTTTCTCTTTTCCGTTCCGTGCCTGGCTCATCCCGATACTCAGGGGTGCGGTCCTCTCTCTTCGTTCGCGCATCCGGAGAGTACGACCGGTCCCTCCGATGACGGGGAGGTGGGGAGGGAGAATGCGAGTAGCCTCTACGGTGGCGAGGGGGAGGTGGAGGGGAACGACGGCGCTCGTGGGGCCGATACCTGTCGTCCTCGTAGATGCGTCGCGGCTCGTCTTTATGGGGAGGCGCGTCGCGACGGGGCTGCGATATAAGACTCGCAGCGGTCAGGAGACTTCTTTACCACAGAGAGCAGTTTATAAAGATATGCATGTACTCACCCATCCGCTGTCTCTCTCTCTCCTAGGAGGTCCTCGTCGATCACCCCTCCAGTCTTCGCCAGGCGGCCTCGGCTCGACTCTCGAGCCAGGAGCCGGACCCCACCTACTCTGCCTCCCTCCCGCCCTCGCTTCTCTACCTCCAGCACTGGGAGGGGGAATACCACGGTCCCTCCTGTCCTGTTCCTCCCTCCTTCTCACTTCCGCCAGCATTTTCGCGTCCTCTTCCTGCTTCCTACGCAGTTCCGCCTTCTTCTCTTCTAGGAACTGCGCGGGAATACCGCCAATACTCTCCTGCGCGCTAAGGAGAAGTTTCCACAGCTCAAGCATAAATGCAGGCGTGTTGGATTCGAGGAAGCCCGTCAGGTTGATCTGCATCAGCTTCGGGTCGGGCGTCTGCGCGAGAGAAGGGCGGGATCGGGAACTTTCATCAGCCTTACTGAACGTCCTTAGAAGGAACAGAGAGGTTCTGTCCACATACACACCGGGTTATCAGGGTCTTCGAGCAATCCTGTGGCATACTCCACGACGACGTCGTCCTCGATCGTCAAAAGTTCGGTCACTTTCCTGGCGATCCACGGGCGCATGACGGCCAGGTTGACCTTTCGCATATCTACCTTGCAGTCAAACTCAGGCGGAAACTTTGTTCGTCGTAGGAGTGTCGCTTGCTTGTCTTTGAAGCGTCGGTCCTGTGGGCGTCGTTGCAATGGCGCACAGTTGTCAGGAAACGAAAAGAAAGAGGCAGAGGACATGGATGAGCCTAGGCACAGAGAAGAGGGCGAGGACATGGGTAAGCCTGCACGAGGGCCAAGTCAAAGTGCAGGAATCCTCTCAACTCACCTGCTCGGCCGACGTGCCCTTGTACGAGTCGCCCATGTTGACCAGCGCGCTCTCCTGGACGGCAGATAGATGATGGTCGCGTCAACAGTCGAGGTGGTCGGGTCGAGCGGAGGGAGACCGTAATAACCCTACTTTGATCTGAACGGCTCGCTCTCACCCCATAAGAAGCTCGTGCTAATCTCTCCCCTTCCGTCGATCTTGACCAAGCTCACCTCCGTTGGCCTCCTCGTCTTTTCTTTACTTTCATTTTTTCGCCTGTATTGCCCAATATGATGCAGCCTACGACGGCACCAACGCATCCTCCAAAAGACGACCCCATCACCAAGGAGGAGCTTAGCAAATACGACGGTAGCGATCCCAGCAAGCCCGTCTATGTGGCCATCAAAGGTGAGAGGGGGGAGAACGGCCCATCGATGCAAGCGTGTGGTCGATAAGAGAGTATCCAGAGTTACCTGACCGTATGTACCGTTATTATTGGATATTTCCCCTCCCCCCTCCGCTCTTCGTCTTTCGTGCGTCTCCCTACGTTAGGCAAGGTTTTCGACGTGTCACCAAAGAGAGACATGTACGGTGAGCAGTGTCTTTGATCCCTCCGATCTTCGAACTTCGTCTTGGTACTGTCAGTGCTTTTTTTCTTTAATTCTTGCTTCACCTAGGAGATGATGAAACCGCGCATGCTGGCGTACCCAGCCCGCGTCTTTGCACTTGCACTTTTCTCCGTCTTCTCTCGGTCATTCTCGCGTCAAACAGCCCATGCGGTGTTATCCGTCTTCGCTCTTTCATGCCATTCGTAAACTGACATGCTCTTCGCTTTACCATCGGTCTCTCTTATGTCCGGCCCCAGCGCCGGGCAAGGGCTACAGCATCTTCGCAGGGAAGGATGGCTCTCGGGGCTTGGGCATGTCCAGTCTGAAGCCCGAGGATGCCGTGGCGGACTACAGCACGTTGGGCGAGAAGGAGAGGAAGACGCTCGATGACTGGGAGGCGTACTATACCAAAGTGAGTCTAGGTTTTAATCTCATTCCTTTTCTTCGTGCTTCCTTACCCTTCCTCATGATCTTTCTCGTCTTTAGCGCTACAACATCGTAGGCCGAGTGGTGGACCAGTAAGGTTCCCTCGGGGTTAGCTATGATGTTTAAAGGAAAAGGGAAGACGGAACTGCATGAGCACTAGCTTCCCTTTTTTGCGTGTTTGGAACGCCCATTCTTGTAGGGCAGAAATGGAAGGCTTCTTGGCTGCCCTGTGCAGAAGGCTGTCTAGCAGCTTCACACTGACGACCCCGAACCGTCTGGTCCACGTCTGATCAAGGGAGGTGAAAGTGGTGGACCATGAAAGCCCACAGCATCACAGACATCTTGTGGATCTACGTGCTCTACGCAGAAACGTAAAGAGCATGGCGAGAAGGCGTGGCCGGTCACCTCGCCGGTTTAGCCCTCCGGACAACGGCGCGCGCCCGATCGACGGATCATTCTGCTCAGCACATCTCCGGGTCGGCTCGCTGCATCGCACACTAGAGAACCAGCGGCCACCCTCGTCCGGATCCCTTAATGAGCATCGTCGTCTATAGCCAGCGACAGCGTCTCCTAGCAAGAAAAAAAAAGGCACCCGGAGCGCAAAGCGGACAACCCTAGCTGCATCATATTATCCTGTTTGCATGCCGTGAACGATCAATTCGAATTGCGACATACTGACACGATATGGTAGGGAAGAAGTAAAATGAAAAGAACGATAGAAAACTTGTTTGGACTCAAACTAACCACAACGGCGGTGGACCAGCTTGGAAGCGAAGGCGCCGGTACGGAATGTGGAGCCCAATGAGAAATTGGATATAGCCCCCAGCCTCGTCCCAAGGACGAGGCTACACATCCCCTGGCGAGTTGGGATGTTCGCCAAGGGTGTTGGGAAGAGGCATTCTGGAAGAGGAAAACACATGACAGAAGACGAAAAAGTAACGAGCTCCTCCAGATAGGTTACTTGTGCGAAACGAATGGACACTTCCGTGTACGCGAGCAGTCTTGTCCGCACCGACAGCATGCGACATACACATTCAATTAGTTGAAGTATGCCCTCTTCGGCGTCTTGGCCAAGCGCTCCTTCAACTCGCTTCCGCCATCCCCCATCGCCTTCGACTCTGCCTCCCCGCCTTCGGCAGCAGTCCCCTCAGAGCTAGAGAGCCACTCCGCGATGGTTTCACCATCTGGCAAATTGCCCAGAGCATCATCCGCCAAACCCGCCTGCACGGCCTGCACGGAAGCGAGGGACTGTTTTGTCCGCCTGGGAGGTCCACGAATGTCTGCTGAGTTCGAGTCCGAGCCATGCTTGTTCGCTACCTGTCGAATGCGATCCATCTCCTCGGCTTCCCTTCCCTCGCCGCCAATCCACTCGCTGGCGGTCCGCAATCTCCTCTCCTGCCCCGCCTTCTCAGCCCTCTCCTTCGCACGACGGTCCATCTTCGCCCGCCTCTTCGCATCCGGCACCCATTTGCTCGCCAAGATCCTCCGCACGGCCTCGACAGATATCTTGAACCGCTGTGCAAGGGCGGGGGTGGAGAACACAACGGGGTCATGCCGATGGAGAAGTCGAAGACCATCGATGGCCGTGCGGGAGAGCTTTTTGCGAGGATCCCATCCGCCTGGATATTTGTTAGCGAGCGCCTGCTTCTCGATGTACCAATTCGGTGGTGTGTTGCGTGGGAAGAGCTTGGGCAGTGATGAGTCGTCGTCGCCGGTCGACGTGGAGAAGGCAGCAGACAAGCCCCGATGCCCCTGAACACCAAGTGTGGGACAAGGGCAGGAAGGGCCTGGGAGAGGAGTGAAGAAGCCGAGCCGAGGCAGAATACGAGGCAGGAGCTTGCTCGCCATGCTGACGGTGGTCGTCTGATTCGAACGAGAAGCGCAAAGGCGGGCATAGAAGAAATGCTGCGGCAAATCCGTTCATTCCCACGACCCGCGTCGCAAACCGTCCAGCGCACCGGCCAAGTCGGTGCTTCCTGGCTAATTCCAGCGAACCGTTCATCGAGCAGCTTCCAACGGTTGGTTTCCCCATTTTGACGCACCACCGACGACGACAGCAGACGACGAACGACATATCCCCGCCCTTCAATACCAGCGCAGTATTTCTCGCAGCTTCCCTCCATTCCAATATGGCTCGCCCGACACGTCTGCTCGGCACCAGCCGATCACGAGGCCGACCAGCACCGGCACCACCGAGCACGATGGTCTCTCAGCGTCCGCGCCCTCTCTCTGTGTCCCTGCTCTCCCTCTTCGCTCTCTTTTCTCTCTTCTCCCTCCTCTTTTCCTCCCCGGCCTTGGCCATTAAATTTGAGCTCCAAGGGGCGCACAGCCCAACGCAGAAGTGTATATGGAACTACGCCCTTTCGGACACGCTCATCGTTATCACCGCCAACGCTGCCAAGTCGCACACAGCGCCGGAGAAGCAACGTTTGGATATTGAGATTGTTGACAGCAGCCAGCATAACAACGTCTATCTCCACAAGAAGAACATTGAGGGAGAAACGAGGATGGCCATCACCACGCATGCCAACGCCGATTTGGGCGTGTGCTTCACCAACCATCTCGATCATTGTGAGCTATATCGTGCATCTTCTTGTCCTATCCGTGCGCTCGCTGATGACGCTTATGTCCACGCCCGGTACGCTCATAAACCCAGCCATTCCCATGCGCGTCGCCCATCAACATTTCACTACCATCGACCTCGACGTGGATATCGGTGCCGATGCGGTGGACTATAACGCGATCGCCAACCAGGAGAGTCTAAGCGGCCTGGAGACGGAGATGAGGAAGTTGGAGGCGGTGGTCAAGGAAATTGTGGACGAACTGGATTACCTCAAAAAGAGGGAGGTTCGGATGAGGGATACCAACGGTGAGTGAGGAGCCTTATCCTCTCTCAAAGATCCAAGAATTCATTTCAAGTCCTTTTCACTGACTTCTCTTTTTCTTTCTTCGCTCCGGATCGGTTCTATCGGACTCTTCATTTGTTTGTTTCCAATCGCCTTTCATCCATGTTCCCACAGAGTCGACCAACCGCCGCGTGCAGAGCTTTGCACTCCTCACGATCATCGCCCTTGTCTGCTTGGGCGTATGGCAGGTGCTCCATCTGCGTAGTTTCTTCAAGCGCAAGTACCTCATCGACTAAATCTGGCGCACGAATGGGCGAGCAGGTGAACGAGCAGGCGGGAAAAGGGCAGCTTTTCCTTGGTCGACGTGGCGTAGGATGGCATGGAGGCTGGCTGGAGGAACGAACAGAGACACGTTTGGTTACTTTCTTGGTCTGGTATGCCTGCCATCCCAGTGTGTGCAGTTCCGATCTGAGAGTAACAAGATCCGTGGACGGAGGGTTGTGTTGAAATGGAAACGGGTTTTTGCCGTCCGACCATCCCCTTCTGGGAGACCGCAGTCGAGTTTTGTCGGTCTGTAGGACCTTTGTCGAGGATGGATCGATAGTACCCGTGGCCTGCGAACGTCATAGATCTTGTCTACCTTTCGAATACAAACCCGTCCATGTTCTTGATCTGAGCGAGCGGGTCCGCCTTCCCATCACGGATGCATGCACGTGAGACGAGCTAAATACAAGTTTGCGAAACTCAGGTAGGCCACAGAGCTCTTCGATGCGCACCCATCCGCCGGCCTCTTTATGCCTGACAAGAAGAGAATATCAACCATAAAAGGGCGAAAAGGACGGGCGGGGGGTCGAGGACGCTTTGCGCCCACGATCGTTCGGCCTCGTCTCCATTCGCATCCCAGACAGTCCGTCTCCAGGGCTTTGGGCTCGCCGCACACCGTAGCAATCAGGAAGCCAATGCGCGCAAGGATGCCACCAAGAGTCGGTCCGACCTTCAAGTCAGGAATCGTGAAGTTCAATTCCCAGAGACGCTAGTCGGAGGCTGTCCAATGACCTCGAGCTCTGCTTACGGGGACGACGGTGGGACGGGGGCAGACGGACGGACGCACTAGCCTCAAAAGCGCGGTTATGTCGAGCATTTTAAGCGGTGAAAGGAGACCTGTTAGGCGAAGGACCGACGTGCCTGGTTTGCTTCCTCGGGCCCATACCTTCGTCCGACATTCGATTAGGCCAGCGGGCGAACTGGTCCGGAAGACCGAGCCAGAGAAGCATATTCCGAGCATCTAGCTTGTTACGTCACCTATCCACCGTTCGCAGCTGTTGCTCCTTCCCCAGCTCGTCGCGGCCATCCTCCTTCTGCGCCTCCTCGTCCTCCGCCCACCAACCCTCCCACAGCCCCTTCTTGCAAGCCATAGCGAGCACAAGCACGGCGGGTAGGTGAACTAAACTGATGAAGAACAGCGTCCTCGCGCTTCCGCCGTCCTTTCGTCTGTAGAACCTCCACGCTCCCCATACCAGCGTTCCATTAGGGAGGAGGCTGAGTACGGCAAAGGGTAGGCCGTGCACGACGCCCGTGAGCGGGAATACCACGCTGCAAAGAGGCAACAGGGCGAGGGCGTACCGGAGCGAAACGCGCCGGTTCAAGGCCGGGTCCGTGACAGCCATCATGCGGTATCCGCCCTTGGCGTACTCGGAGCGGATGTTGTGAGAGAGCGAGTTGAAGTGTGGGAACTGCCACGCGAAGAGCAACCCCGCCAAGGCCCACGCGCCGGATTGTGTGAAGGGGTCGAGGGAGGAAGTTATGGCGGTCCAGCCCATGAGTGGAGGGATGGCGCCAACGAGCGAGCCGAGCCAAGTGTTGGAGATGCTCACGCGCTTGAGCGGGGTGTAGGCGAACGAATAAAGAGCAATGTTGCTCGCTCCCAGCAGCGCCGTCAAAGGGTTGACGAGCGCGTGCAGAAGAGTCACGCCGCTCAGACCCGTAACCGTTGCAAAGGAGGCCACATGAAGGGGGCTGATGAGCCGAGCAGGCAGGGGACGAGCGCGAGTACGAGCCATCTGCGCGTCGTACGGCGCTTCAACGAGCTCGTTGATGCTGTTGGCGCTGCTCGAGCACAGCGCCGTGCCGAGGGTTAGCGCCAAGAGAGTAGACACACTCGCACCTCCCGTGGCACCGAGCGTCGTCGGACAAAGCGCGTAGCCGGCCATGGAGGTGAGCACGACGAGTGTGGTCAGTCGGAACTTGGACAGCGATCGGTACGTTTTAACCAGCGCTCCCAGAGTCAGCGGCTGCGCTGGACGGTAGTGCAGAGCGACAGCTTCGGCGGGCGTAGTGGGTACCGGTAAAGAGGGATAAGCGGCAGAGGACGAGGTTACTACGGAAGGGTCGTCGGAAGAAGGTGCGTAGGCTCGAGCGGGTACGAGGGCATCGTGGCGAGACAGCGAGGGCGAGAAAAACTGCCGTGGAGGTGGACGCTGACGGCCTTGCGGGAGGAGAAAATCTAGAGCGCTCTCTCCAGACGTATTTGCCAGCTCTCTTCGCCCTGTTGCTGAGGAGGAGCTAAGAAAGGTTGCTCTGCCTGGCGAGGACGCTTGATCTGAGGAGCAACGCGAGGTGGACGGCAGTGGCGGTGCGAGGAGGCAGAGTGGGCTGCCGAGCTGGGAGCACGGACGCCGTCGTTGTGCGCCGACTACCCGCACAAAGGCCTGACGGGCAAGAATGGGCATTGTGCGCTATATGGTGATGAGAACGAGGGAGATAAGAGCTTGTGGCATGTAGAGCGTCGTCGTCGAGAGTACCAGAAGCGCTTGCTTCTTTCTGCTGTCGCCGCCTACATCCGCTTCCCGCCGTCTGCGCGCCGTTCTCTGCGGTCGTCTTCTCACCATCGCCCGCTTGTCTGGCCCGTCAATTCTCTCCACCTTGCTTGCGTCTTGTCCCATCCAAGAGGCAACGTCCGTGTTGACGGGATACCCTCTTCGCCAGCGCGCACTGCACCAAGCGCGGCGACCTTCTTTCTCCTTCCTTCTCCTGCGAGAACCACGGCCACGACGACGAGTACGCGCCGAGCCGCTGCTCGATCACCAACACCATGCCCGGCACCCACCTCCTCCCTCCCAATCTCCTCCGACTCTTTACACCTCGCCCTCCTCTCCCGTTCGCAAAACCGCTCTCCCGAGACACTGACATCCCACGCTCACAGAGCAAGCGCTTCCGACCTCTGGATGGCGTGTCTAGTCTGCTACAGCGACTGAGGGAGGAGAGGGAGGAGAGGGGCGAGACCACAGAGGAAGGGGAGGCTCCGGATGCCGACGGGGCGAACGGCGAAGCAGCAGAGAAAGTTACGGACACGGAGGAGACGAAGAGACAAAAGAGGCGGGAGGAAAAGAAGAAGAGGAAGGAGGAGATCTTCAAGAGAGGGTTGGCAGAATGTGAGCTGAACGGCCCTGCTGATGAACGGCGTATCCGACGCCCATGGTGGCTTTCTTTATTCGCCGACTTGTTCGCTCGTCTAACTTTCTTGTCTCTTTTGCTTTGCGTTTGATGCGTTTGACGATTCTTTAGACAATCCGAAAGGAGACCCACAAGCAGTAGGTGACCCGTTCAAGACACTCTTCATCTCTCGCCTGGTGAGCGTCGCCGTCTTCCTTTCGTCTCAACTAGCTTCTAATTTTGCATTACTGATTCAACCTTTTCGTTCCCGCGTTCTCCACCTCCTTTTGTCCGCTTGCCGGCCAATTACGCACACATTCCGCAGTCCTATGACGCGACGGAAGACGACCTGCACAAGGAGTTCGACATGTACGGCCGCATCGAGCGCGTGCGCGTCGTGAGGGACAAGGAAACAGGGAAGAGTCGGGGTTACGCTTTCATCGTCTATGAGAGGGAGAGGGACATGAGGGGTGCGTCTAGCTGCCACGCTTTTCTTTTCATGTGTTGGGAGAGAAGGTTCGCGTCATTGTTCAGCGCCCTCAACGCTCTCACTTTCCTTACCTCTTCCTACTGGCGATCGTCGTCATCTTCCCGCCAAACAGCCGCATACAAAGATGCAGAGGGCATAAAAGTTTTAGGCCGCCGAATCCTCGTAGACGTGGAACGAGGGCGCACGGTGAAAGATTGGAAGCCACGCAGGCTCGGAGGCGGGTTGGGCGGCCGGCCCAAGCCCGTTCAGCCTGGCGATCAAGCCCCCATGTTTGCAGCGCCGGTGATGCGGGGCGGCTTCCGAGGGAGGGGCGGCTTCCGTGGAGGCGGTGGCTTTCTTCCTAGGGGCGGCTTTGGGAATAGGGGAGGCTTTGGTGGGCGCGGTGGCTTTGGCGGTGGGCCGAGAGGGGGCTACGGAGGCGGTCGAGGCGGATTCCAGGGTGGTAGGGGTGGCGGGTGAGTCATTCATCCTTCGAATCGTATTGTGTTTTCCGTTGCTCCTTTGCTGATGGTCCGTCGATTCATGTTCTCGTCTAGCTTTGGCGGCGGCGGCACCTTTGGCACTGGCTCGAACGCAGGGTAAGCCATTTTCGTCGTCGTTCTTTGAAGTCTTTCGTCCGGTCTCGCTTTACTCACCTTCGTCTCTCATTCCTGATTTTCTCGCTCGTAGATACGGTCCGCCACCGGCGGGAGGAGGGGGAGGCTACGGACCTCCCGGCGGTGGCTACGGTCCGCCTAACGGTGGTGGCGGATATGGTGACATGAAGCGAGGAGGCGACGATTACGGCGACCGTGATGCCAAGCGAATGAGGTATTAAGCGAATGCATGGGAAAGGGGCGTTCGCGGTTGACGAGATGGGAGGGCAAGCAGGAGTGGAGGCCACGAAGACGAATGAAGTGTAGGTATACTGAACGACCGGCTCTCTGGGGTTCTCTCATGTGGAATGTTCGCGTCGCAAGTCGCTTCGCTCTGGACGACCCCTCTCGCAATGAGCATTCATGCTCGGTAGGTCATCGATTCTGCTGTCTGCCAAGATGGTGGTAGGTGCCTGTCCTTTTTCTTTCCGAACGCCCTGAGTCCGGACGTAGAACTGCTGCGAGGTGGAGTCGTGGAGGGTAAGGACTACCGATGCCGGGTGGCGAGTTGGCGGGTGTGCGGGCCGACAAAGGTGGACGACCAACCAGCCAACCAACTGGCCGAGGCATCCTCGCCTGCGTCTACCCCAGCGGCGAACCAGATGGCCTTGAAAGGTATAATCACTCGTACAGCGTTACTCTACTACAGCCTTCCTTCGTCCTTGTACCTATATACTCGAGGACCGTGCTCGTACTAATTGGAGAGGCGGGCAGCGTCTACAAGATGCTCAGCTCCCACGAGCTGATAGGGTGCATTGCAAGAAGCAAGAAGAGAGGACTGGCTGGCGCACCTCGAGGTGGTCGGCATTGCAGCAGGAGAGAGATGGAGTTGTCTTTGCTCTCTTTCTGCGCAGAGGTGGAGCCGGTACAAAGGCCAAACCCAGGCTGGGAGTATTTGGTCAGCGGATGCACTGCCGATCCCGCCGATCCCGGATCACGGCCTTTCTTCCGCCGGCCGCCGCCGAACATTCGAGCGCCTCGACCTCGTCTTCGGGGAAACATTTGATAGCCTGAGTCGACTGACGGCGGAGCGGTGGCTGTCCTGACTGATAAGTATAGACAGGGAGGTTTCGCAGGGTTGGCCTTTTTTTCCTTCCTCCCTCCACCTGCCTTTGTCACAGCCTAGTGCTTGAGGGAAAAAGGCGTGCTCTTCTTGGTCATCCTCCCTCCTCTCCTGGACGGACGTCGCCTAGCTTACTTTCCCTTCTTGGCCATGCCTTCCCTCGGACTCCCTCTCGCCACTGCCCTCCGGAGGCTCCTCCCTCTGGTCGTCCTCCTCCCATCCTCGCCGTTCGTCTCCTTCGTCGGTGCCAGCCCCTCGACGCCGGTGGCATTTTCCACCCGTCTCCCTCGCTCCACCCATGACAGGGTCTTCTACGCCGGCCAGGACGTAGGACCGGAGCCAGGCTGGTTGCCTTTCGGAAAGGGGCACCACCAGTTCTGCGATCCGGGCGAGGGTCAATTGAGTTGTCGGAATACGACGGCAGAGGCGAGTGGACCAGGCGATCTGGATGCCTCAGGGATCTTATTCCTCCATCGCTCATTTCCCCCCCTTTCCCGACCGTATCCGCCACTGCCGTTGACCGATGTACACTGCTTGTGCTGTGTAGAACACTTGCTGGTGAGCGAAGCAGATGAAGTCCAAGAGGACAAGCCATCCACGATCATTTGATCACCAGGCCTTGCCCTCTTCTTCCGTATCTCCCAGCTTGAACTATCCGTCGGGCCAGCTCCTCCACACGCAAATTTGGGCCATGAACGGTCCGGCAGACTCGTTCACCGTACACGGCCTCTGGCCTGTGAGTTAGCATTGCAGTGCGGACACCGACGATTTATCCGTCGCGGTTCGAGGAACGGTTGATGTGCAGGGACGCGACGCTCAAGGTATGGAGTTCTGGCCTTTCTGAACTTTTTTTTTTCGTCTTCGCCTCGATCTCGCTTTTCAGGACCACTGTGACGGCTCGTATGACGCCGTCTGCGGCCCTGACAGACAATGGACAAACATCAGCGACATCTTGACGAGCTATGGCGCTGTAGGTCGATCCTATCCTGCTTCCCATCGTCTCCCAGTCCTGCTTATGAGTTCCCACTCGTTCTTCTCTTTCTCCCGACATGTCATGCCGGCGACCGTGACGATGGCCAGGGAGACCTTTTGTCGTACATGAACGAGTACTGGCTTGACGAGAATGGCTGCAATTCGGCGCCGTGCGGCTCGAACGAAAAGTTCTGGGAGCACGAGTGGGGCAAACATGGGACCTGTATTTCGTGAGCGAGCAGGACCGTCGTCGTCCGGTTTTGTTCGGTTTGGTTTGGTTTGGCTCGGTTCGGCTCATCGTCCTCCATTTTTTTTTTTTTTTTTTTTTTTTTTTTTCACCGGACTCTCGGTCTTATGGGGACACAGTACCATAGAGCCGTCGTGCTACTCGGACTACGAGCCGCAGGAAGAAGTGGTCCAGTTCTTCCGCGTCACCATCAACCTGTTCAAGGTGGGGCCCCCTTTCCACCTTTGGGAGCGACGAACGAACGGCTTGACTGATTTGAACCGGCCCCCCCGGTTCAGCAACTGCCGCTGTACCGGTTGTTGGAGAAGGCGGGGATATACCCGTCGGACAGCAAGACGTGGAAGCTGGGGGACATGAACGACGGTGAGCGAGAGGGAAGGAGAGACGACGGATCGGAGACCGGGTTCCGGGTGGACGCGCTCACGGTCGTTCGTTTCTCTCCTTCCTCCCATTCACTGGCAGCCATCATCCAGCACACCGGCCACACGCCGGCGATGCAGTGTGTGAACGGCACGCTGACCGAGGTTTGGATGGTGAGCGTTTAAGGAGGGGGACGGGCGTGTTGAGGGAGTCGAGGAAGGCCGAGTCGAGTTGGTAGAAGGGCCATCAAAGTCAGCGCTAATTCGTCTCGTCCCTTGGGCGCCTGTCCTTCTCCCCATGGTTGCAGTTCTTCAACACGCTTGGTCCTCTCCCCGGTGGGTTGGGTGGCGATGATCCGAGACGCCTTCCCTTCCTTCCCTTCTCATCCGCGCTCACTCGACCGTTTCTTTTTCGCTGCACGCCGCGCTGCCAGACGGCATCTTCGTCTCCACCGAGCCGGACGGGAGCACGAGCACCTGTCCGGACGACGTGCTTTGGCCCGTGAAGAGCAACGCGACGGCGGGGGGGCGTTGACGTGGAGAAAGAAAAGAGAAAGGGCGGTCGGAGCGTAGGCCTGCCTGCCTTGGTCGGGGAAGGCGTTGTAAACGAGCACTAGACTGACATGACATGACATGCCCAGCCCAGAGGTGGGGCTCTACCGACACGGACACGGACACGGACACCGACACGGACGGAACACTGGGGGCGAGACGAGACTGAAGACTAGAATTCGAGTCGCCATGCACTCTGCATGGACGGACTGCGAGGCGAACGGACGTGCGGACACCGGGCACATTGGAGGGAGAGAAAGATGGGGGCACGTGACGTACTTACTTGGCTGTGTGGATCTTATGTCCATTGCACTCCATCCGTCCATCGTCCATCGACGGTGTATGGAGGACAGAAGGATGTGGTGGAGGGAGATGTAAGGGGCGTTGCGGAAGCGCGATAGAACGAACGAACGAAACGCGATCGAGGGACGGCCTGGCTTGGCTTGACTTGTTCCGGCGGCGGGGCAATGCATGCTCTATGAGCGCATGTACATGTGTGGCGGGTAACTTGCATAGAACAGAACAAGAACAGTAGGAGCCGCTCCGCTCCGGTGGAGATGAGACGGACGGACGGAGCGGCCGATAAAATTGTGCGACCCTCGCTCGTTCGCTCTTTCTTTTATTTTCTCTTTCTTTTTTCTCATCGCTTGCTCGCTCGCCATCCATATCGACATTCAGCCGGCCTCGTTTGGGCCGACGTGGGCATGGCTGGGCGTGCAATAAATAGACAAAGGCGTGGTGGGCTGAATGGGTAGGCCCTGGGCTCCGTCTGGGACACGCCGCTAGGTGGAAGGACGGATGGAGGAGGGCGGGGGCTAGTGGACGTAGAGCGAGGCGGCCGTCGTCGCCGGACGGAGTCGCACCTGTTTTGGTGCCGAGGGAAGAGGAAGAGTGGCGGTGTCGCACCCTCACCGCCTTTCCATACGTCCCTCTTCATCCCGGAGCGGCTGTGAAGGGAAGCGGCGGTCAAGTCGGACGACGACCCTCATAACCACCGCCTCTTCACCTCGCCAACCCCTTTCTCTGCCCATCACCATTACCATCTCCCCCGCTACATACGAGCAGCCACCCAAGCGCACCTTGGCCTCCAACCCGTCCTCTCACCCCGACGCATCGCCGCCGAGACACATCCCTGCCAGCCGGGAGAAAAGAAAAGAGAAGTGAAGAGAAACGAACAAACGCGCTCTTCATCTCGCCCGCAACTCAGCAACCAACCGCCCGTCACCATCCAGGAGCAGAAAGCGCTTGCCAGGCCAAGACCAAACACCAGACCAGCATGCGCGCTTCCCTCCCCGTCTCCTCTCCTCAGCGCCGCTCGCGGACCGTCGCCATCCTCTTCACCGCCCTCGCCGTTACGGCCGCGATAGCCGAGGCTCGGCCCCTCTCCTCTGCGTCCCTTCAAGTCCGAGCGGTGCCCCAAGTGAGCGTCGCCAGCGTCGCCGTCGCATCGCCCATTTCCTCCTCGTCTCCACGGCGACGGGCACCACCTCCAAATCCACCCCAGCCCCCAAGCCCGACTCCGACTCCGAGTCCTCCAAGTCCGAGCCCGAACCCGAACCCGAACCCGCATCCGCGCCCGTCCGATAGCCCGTCGCCGTCGCCGTCGCCGTCGCCGTCGCCGAGCCCGTCTCCAAGCCCGAGCCCGAGCCCGACGCCCAGCGCAACCCAGTCCTCCTCGCCCTCCTCTTCCTCTTCCTCCACATCCAGCTCCTCTCACTCTCCCGACTCCACCTCATCCACCACCACCACCGCCTCCTCCTCTTCTTCCACATCGCCCACCCCGTCCTCCACATCCGCCCAGTCCAAATCCTCTGGAGGGCCGTTCGGGCTCAAGCCGACGTATGGATGGCTCGCCGTCGCAGGCATCAGTGAGCATCGTCGATACTCGCCCCGTTGGTTGGCCAGCGGCTCATATCCCTTTTCCCTCTCCTTCTCACCCTACGCAGTCGTCGGAGGATGCCTCGCCCTCGTGCTCCTAATGCGCACCATCTACCGCCTCGGCCACCGCACCTTTGCTAACAAGGCCCAGCCGCTCGAGTGGCACTACGATCCCGTCGGCGGCGTCGTAGGGTCCAGCACCGGAGGGCACGGAGGTGCAGCGGCGTCAGTGGGCCATACGGCCGGCGAGGTCGACGAGGATGACGCCTTGTTGGACGAGATGGTCCGTCAGCCGAGCACTTTGGCCAGCTTCGGCACCGGAACGGCCCCGTCCGTCGCGGCTTCGATACCCATGTCCCAGCAGCAGAGGTCGTACGCTGGATACGGGCAGGGCACGTACAGCAGCGTTCCAAGCACAACGTACGGGTACGGGTACGGGGCGTACGAGTTTGGATACGATTATCCCGGCCCCCCGGCGGCGGCGGGCGCGTACGACTACCCGTCCACGCTCCCCGGTGCTCATCACGGCGGACCGGGACCGGGACCGGGTTCGATGGAGGACCCGTACCAGCCTTCGTCTACCTTTGACCCCTTTGCAGCTTCGGCGCCCGTGCCCGTGCCCGCCGCGACCGTAGCATCCCCGCCCAGCAGGGTCACCTCCACCACCTCGTCCTCCGCTTCTGCGCACCGACATCATCCTTCTCTCGTCCCCGGCGGTCTGGGTCCGGGTCCGGGTCCGGATCCGGCCGCCGAGTGAGGGAGGGGGATTTATCGTCCCATATGCCTTTCTCCATCCTTCATTTTCTTTTTGTTTCTTTCCCTCCCTCGTGCCGTAGCCATGTAGACTCTAGACTATACATATAGGCGCCAACCGTCCCGTCCCGTCCCGTCCCGTCTTGCCTTGACTTGCCTTGACGTTTTCCCGCCGTCTTCGCATCCAGTCCAAGCCCACCCCACATCTTTCTCGCATCCATCCATCCATCCCACTCACTCCACAGACACTCAGACCCAGACCCAGAACCCCGGCGAAGAACCCCGCCGGTGGCTGTACCTATCTCCTTCTCGCCACTCACCATCCCCCTTTCCCGCCTGCTTTCTTCTTCTTCGTCTTCTTCGTCTTCTTCGTTCCCGCTCCCGCATTCGTCGCCAGACGGAGTTTCAGTGGACACTACCGCGCGCTTTCTCTTTATTCTTGAAGCATGAACGAATGCATGAAGAATGGTTTTTTTATTGGCGACAGGGACGGAGCGGTGGAAAGCGAGCCGTCCCAACCCAACCCGTCCTCGTCCTCGTCCTCGTCCTCGTCCTGTCTTGTTTTCGTTCTCTTTTCGTTCCCCTCCTTCCTCTTTCGTCTCGTCTCGTCTCGTCTCGTCTCGTCTCCGTTCGTTTCGTTTCCGTCTGTGGCCATCAATACCGGTCGACAGACGCGCTTCACTTCACTTCTTCGCTCTTTGTCTGCCATTCTTTCCTGATCCATCTTATTTACGTGTTGGAAGGGGAAGGGGCGGGGAGGGGGAGAACCGGAACCGGAAGGAAAAAGAGAAAAGCAAGGCAAGGCAAGAAGGCGTCTCGAGACGTCGTGTCGTCGCTCGCCTTGACCGTCCCCACCGATTGATTACCAGCGCCTGTGTGTGGATGAATGGACGGAAGGAGGGAAGAAAAGGCAAGGAAAGGGAGGGCGAGGAGCGGAAAGAAAAGAAAGAAAGAGAAAAAAGAAAAAAGCAAAAGGGGATTTCAATCGGTCAGCTTTCGTCGCTCTTTTCGGAGCGCTCGCTATTTTGGACGGTCACGAGACGAAGACGAGGACTGACTTGTAAGGCAAGAACTTGCCGTTGAACGTAATCTTCACCCTGTCCTCCCCGTGCTCGCCCTTGACCTTTTCGACGTCTCCGTTGACTTTCGGGCGCGTGAGATGGCACAAGGAGAGACGGTCGTCAGCGAAGGAGGAAGGGGAAGCGAGGAGACTCGACGAAAGGGAGGGCGAGCGGGCGACGGACGCCCGACGCTGGGGCGAATGGGGGAACACTCACAATCGATCAAGGACATGATGCCGTCTCCGAACTGTCAAATCGAGAGTCGATGAACGCGAGAGGGGACGGTACATGTCAGCAGGGAGACACGCGATTCAAGGCGAACAGTGGATGGATTCGGGCCCGCGCCGCACCTTCTCATGAATGATGTGCTTGAGGGGGAAACCGTACACGACGATCGCCTCGTAGAGGCGGTAGATGGTCGGGTCTGAACCAAAGGCGGAAGGAGCGAGCTAGGTTAGACGCGCCGCCCAAACGACCCAAAGCGTGCTCGCGACAGACACGGGGAGAGAGGGGACAAGCACCGCTAGGAGGCATAGGCCCGAGACCACCCCTGGTGGGCCAAAAGTTCTCTCCCAAGCCCTCCGTGGTGACCGAGGCAGGGATGTCGAGCGCCTTGGCCAGCGCATCGAGGTCCTTGGGCTCCGGCTTGGCTTGGCCGTACTGGGTTCGTCGGGCGAAGGGGGAGAGAAGGGTGAATGGGACGTTTGGACGATTGGTTGCATCGTCGAGTGGGGGAGAGACTCACGAAGATTGCAGCGGTGTACCACTCGCTACGTCCGATCGACTTTGCAATCTGCTCAAAGCTCAGACCCTGCGGCGGAACACGACACGTAGGAGAGAGGGGGGCGGGCACAATGGTCGGCAGGGGAGAAGCATGCGCGCATGAACGCGCGGACGGCCAGTCGACCGTCGACGCACCTTCTTCTGCTTCGCCTCCATCAGCTGCATGAACACGCCAGGCAGGTGTTCCATGACCTTGGGAGTGGACATAGGAGCGGCACGGACCGGGGATCCAAGAGAGGAGAAGGCGCGAGAGGTGGCAGGTCGGACGAGGTAGGTGGTGGACCGGTGGAGGGAGGTCCTGAGAGCGGGGGCGAGGGAAAACATGGTGAGTGGGGCTCGGCTTTTGAGCGAACTAGGGCAACTTGAGGCGGATAGGGGGTCAACGCTGGGCTCGGCGGAGATCCGGCAGGGTGGGACGAGGGTGGGGATGGTGGTGGGAAGAAGAGGGAACGTCAGCCGACGCGATGCGAGTCCCCGCCGTGATGCTCCGAGCCGGGAACGTATGAAACGTATGAATGCAAGCGTCGATCACTCGCGCTCGCCCATCGCGGCCTTTAGTCGCCGATGCCGCAGCCCGCCAAGAGATGCAATGTGGAGATGGATCAGCCGGGACCAAGTGACAAGTCGCCGGGTGCCTCGCACCGACGTGAAGTGAGCGTGACGACTTCGGTTCTCTGTGCGAGAGTGAAGCGAGCACCGACGTGGCGACGGCCCTACCGCACATGCGCCACGTCTCCTACTACAAAACACTTGGGTTTGCGACCGGCGCCTCAGGTCGAGCACAGATAAAGAGGAACGGGTGAGCGCGGACGAGACGAGACAAGGAAGATAGCATCAACGCAGGCGTTGATGAGATGGAAGCGTTTGAGGGGCAGGCGGGCGGAGAGGAAAGGCGCTGACTTCGGCCTCGGCTGGGGTTCCTGGCTTTGATTCTGCGTTGGTTCAGGTCAGGCACCCACTAAGGCACAGCGATGCGGCAGCAGTAAGGCGGCACAGACGGACAAAAAAGCTTCGCAAACCCACTCAGAGTCATTTATACACAGGCGCCACGCGACACGCTCGGTCTGTCACAAATCTCCGCTCAGAATCTCGTGCTCATAGGCTCGGACAAAGGAGCTGTGACGTTGCGAGGTTAGAACAAAGGAGCTGCGGCGTTGCAAGGTTAGAACAAAGGAGCTATGACGTTGCGAGGTTAGAACATAGGTGCTACGGTGCTGCACCGGTTCATGAAATATAAAGAGAGCCGGACAGGGCGTCCGCATCTTTCCTCCCCAAGCTAAGAATCCTTTTGTCACCGCCCAGGTTTCCTCCAGAGTTCCCCGTCCAGCATCAGCACCTCTGTCCCAGCCTCCGCCCCATCCTCGTTCCCGTCCTCGTCCCTGTCCTGACAGCTTTGCCAAGTCCTGCTTCCCTGAAGTCGTTGTCATTGCTGTTTGTGTAAATATTACGCCGACTTCCACTGTTACCTTACCTTTTATCTACAAGCTTTCAGGCTTTCACTTGGTTGAGGGCAAACCCTACTTCCATTGTTTTTCAACATCAGCAGACACCACGCGCTCAGGTGACGCCAATATGAAAAACGCGGTTTGGCAGTCGAGCCGAAATATTAAATATTTAGTTTGACTCTGCACTAAGCGCCGTTCAGATTGAGTTTGTGGGGGGGCGTGACTCCATACGGCCATTTCTTCCTTTTTTCTTCTCCTTCTCCTTTCTCTTCACCACCAGCACCACCAGCACCACCCTGCCTGGCTCCACCGTAAGTCTGCTACGTCCGCTTCATCACATCGCTCAATATATCCTCCTCGTACTATCTCGCCGCCCCTGTCCTCTTTTTGGTCTCCGTTCCATATATAGACTTGTTCAGCATGCCTTCCTCTCCGGAATCACTGCCTCGAGAACTTCCAAGTCGGACCCCGACACCCGAGTCTAGTGGCACCTGGCCATCCGAACTGAGCCCCGGCGAGGAGGTTTACAAAAACTTCAAGACAAGGAGCGTTTCCCTTGTCGACGGTCAGATTTTACGAGTGCAGGATCTAGTCGCAGCGGAACCGCAGACTTTCACTTACAATCTCACGAAAACTACGCCGGAGCCGTACGATTCGTCAAAGCGAATACGACCATTCCCGTACCCGAGGTATACCGCCTTGGAACAGTCGGTCCCTATGAATTCATGTACCTGGAGAAGATGGAAGGAACTCCTCTGCCGGATGACGACGACGCAGTGATCGACGACAACCTGGTGGCCCAAATACTAGCTTTTCGGGAGCAGCTACGGTCAATCAAGAGCGACGTGATCCGAGGCTTTGGACCGGACCAGAAGCTTGTTAACCCGCGGCTCACCAGGATGGACATCCCTCTGTTACTGAAACCGTGTGGATCGGTTCTCGAGTACCTCATTCGCCGTCTTCGCGCCATCGAAAGACCGCACATCGAATCGCTGGATCGCCTGATTGCCCATTTGGAATCGGGCGCCATTCAGATCGAGCCGTGCGACATCGTTCTCTGTCACGGCGACTTTTCGGCGTGCAACATTCTCGCCAAGGACGGCAAAGTGACCGCATTGTTGGACTGGGAATATGCTGGCTTCTACCCAGAGTATGAGGAAGACTGTTACGACAACAAGAACGAGCCTCTGCATTACTTGGTATATAGCGACGCTTGGATGGACAAGTTTCCGACCATAGCCAAGATTGAAAGATGCATCGCGATGGCTAGGAAGGAAAAGGGACATTTGTCCGAGTTCATAGAGTCTAATTTCGTCCTCTGATCCGTCCTTCCGTCTTAGGGCCGAGACAGTCGGCATGTACTTCAGTATTAATAGCTGATGCCAACAACAGGAATCCTACCGGTCTGTCGCCCCTGCTCCCCGCAGTCTCGATACCCCTCCTTCCTGGCCCTCGTCCTGCGAGCTTTCTCCGAGTCGTTTCCCTTGACAACGACCCCCGCAGGGAAACCCCTGATGATAGGGTGTGCGCGGTCGAAAGCCGTCTCATGCATGAAAAAAGAACATGGCAATGAGGTCAATGCCTAATGAACAGGAATGGTCCAGAAGACGTGCGGCCATCTGAGGTTATCTCCTCTTTGGAGTGGATGAACGGATGGACACGTAGAGGACCGACGGCGAGTGAGTGAGTGGGGGTAGGTATTATCATTATCACGCGCGCGACACGCAAAGGCAACGTGACCACGGTCACCAGCACGCCGAAAAGCCGATGGAGAGCGCTTTTATCTTGCACGAGGGCCGACGGCTTCGCCTCTCAGACATCGCCTCTCAGCGGCTTCAGCACTCGGATTTCGCGTTCCTCTCTGCGTGCCATACCGCTGTCGGGGCGACCGGACTGTCGGACGAGTCGATCCACCTAGCCGCCGCCCTTCAGTGCGCTGGATTTCGAAGCGTGATCGCAACAACGAAGGCTATTTACGACCAGGACGGTCCAAAGGTCGCCGAGCACGTCTATCGCCACATGTTTCGAGGCGAGGAAAGGAACGCCACCGACGCTGCTCGCGCCTTAAACGAGGCCGTGTTGGCTTTGCGTCGAGACAAGAGCGTCAAGGCGGATCGATGGATCCCGTTCGTCCATATTGGCATTTGAGGCATCGGTTTCAAGTGGGTGAAGTGGGACTGCTGCGCCGTTGTAGGCAAGAAAGAAGGCAGAGGATGCGTGCAACGACGGCGATAGAACAAGGACCAGGATTGCAAAGACAGAGCTAAAGGGTGTGTACAGGGAAGAACAAGCTAGAACGGATAAAGGGCCCTAGGAACGAGGAAGGGTGCTGCAAGTCTTTTATAGACAAGCCATGGTGCGGGGCCCGCACAAGAGAGGGCCGGCACGCCGACAGACCACGTGTTGGAATTGGCAGCGACGAGCACCGTGGTTACTATTTGCACACGTGTGTTGGACCGCTCTTCGTGTCGATCATCACGCCACAGGATGGGCACTTGTATCGCCTGAAGAGCCGAGTTTCTATCTGTCAGGTCGATGTATGATTTAAATTGAATTGAAGTAAGTCAGTTTTGAAGGTTAGCTTAGCTGAAAAGAGACCAATTTCAACCCCCATTTAATCGCCCGTCATTCTTCAGGACAACGGCTATGAAGGCCAGCTAAGCGCAATCTACACGGCCGTGGGTTGAAATTGGTCACGGCCATCGATAAAAAGCTTCACTTGTGAGATGAAACTATGGCAGAGGTTGCGATCCTTGCCATCGAACTCAGGGGCCGCGTTGTGGCCGTGACCAATTTCAACCCACGGCCGTGTAGATTGCGCTTAGCTGGCCTTCATAGCCGTTGTCCTGAAGAATGACGGGCGATTAAATGGGGGTTGAAATTGGTCTCTTTTCAGCTAGCCTTCAAAACTGACTGACTTCAATTCAAATTAATTCATATATCGACCTCACAGATAGAGGCTCGGCTCTTCAAGTACTTCAGGTGCACAAACTGTGGCGAGATGCTCAACACACGCACCGCTGCGAGCCATGTCTGCAAAAAGAAATAGGTTTAGTGATATGCAAGCGACGAGGAAGCAGTGTCGCACGACGGGAGGGACCGGCGATGACCGACCGGGTGCCGGTCCGGGTTGAAGACATTATTCTTAGCTTCTTCCAACCCGAGTCGACTCTCCCGTCCCATGGAGGACCAAGGGGAGCTCATGCAACGCTCCAGCGGGAAATCGAGCAGCTGAAAGCGGCTCAGCAAGACCCTCCCGCGGCCCAGATCCCCAGCACGCTCACATGGCGCCCCAGGTCTCGGCCGACCTCATGGGCCCTCCCCCTGAGTTCGATGGCAAGGATCGCAACCTCTGCCATAGTTTCATCTCACAAGTGAAGCTTTTTATCGATACCAATGCCAACATCTTTCAGGACGACAAAGCAAAGGTGTCGTACAAAGTCTCGCGTCTCCGGGGTCGTGCCTATCAATGGGTCGAGCCCCATCTCCTCAAGGACAAAGATCCGATACGGACCGACTTCAAGAAGTTTCTCGAGGAGCTTGTCAAGAATCTCGGTGACCCCGACAGGGCTTACAGCGCCATCCGCCAGCTGCAGACGCTCCGGAAGACGGGTTCAGTGGCTTCCTACGCCACTCAATTCCAACAGTTAAGCGCACACATCGACTGGAACGACAGTGCGTTGAGGTACCTGTTCTACAAGAACCTCAAGCCGGCGACGCAGGACTCCCTGGCTTTGTCGGCCGAGAAGCCGACGGACCTTAATGAACTGATCGACCTGGCCATCCGGCTCGACAACAGGAACTATGAGCGACTCGTCTACCAGAGGGCGAGCTATGGGCCCTATCCTCCGCACGGTTCTCCGCCTCCTCCTCCGCCGGCAGCCGCCTCCAGCTCCAGGCCGCCGATTGCGTCTGGCGTCGTTCCAATGGACGTGGACGCAACCCAGTCCCGGTTCCATCCTCTCACCCCGGAGGAGAAGACCCGTGGGATCCGGGGTGGGTTGTGCCTCTACTGTGGCGGGTCTGGGCACCTCGCTCGTAGCTGCCCGGCCAAGGGAAACAGGCCGGTACGGGCTCATGCCACCCTTCCCGCGACCCCGGCCCAGTCGTCCAGCTCGCCTTCGGCCACTTCCTCCTCAGTCCTCTCGTCATCCGACTCCAGGTACTACTCAAAAAACTAGGTGGCTTGGACCCGCCCATTCCCCCGGTCCCAAGCCTACCCGTGCTTTGGGGAACCCCTCCAACTCCGTCCCAGTCGCCCAGCTCGCCTCCGGCCGTTTCCTTCGCCGCCCTTGCGCCTTCCGACTCACACTTCGTGCTTCCCGTGCGGATCTCCCGCGATAATGCCCCTGCTGTCGACACCATTGCCCTTGCAGACAGTGGAGCGACCTCCAACTTTATTGATCGGGAATTCAGTGATCGGTACAACCTTTTGCTTTAGGCCAAGGCCCAGCCTCAGCCCTCCTAGTCACCGACGGGCGACCGATCAGCTCCGGGCCCGTCACCCATTACGTCGAGACCGGGCTACGCATTAGTTCCCATCGGGAGACCCTCCCGTTTGATGTCACCCGCCTGGCCTGTTATCCCATCGTTTTGGGATCCTCTGGTTGCGTCGCTATAACCCTTTCATCGACTGGCGGCGCGACAGGCTCCAGTTCACCTCCAGTCATTGCGTCCAATCCTGCGTCGAGAATCCTCCAGTCGTTTCAGCCGTGCCTCTAGTTCCAGCAGCTCCCCAGTCTACAGAATGTCCCAGCACCGAGGTCGTCCAGGTCACCATCCAGCCCAGCCCCGTTCAGTCCAGTCCAGCCCGGCCCAGCCCTGTCCAGTCCAACCCAGTTCCGCCGAGTCCAGTTCCCAGCCTCCAGAATGTCCCAGCACCGAGGCCGTCTCCCATCCAGAATCGGAACACCTAGCCCAGATCTCAAGCACGCTATCCCAGCAAGGGACCTTCGAGTCCAGCCTTCCCGATGCCCCCGAATACGTCACTGAGCTCAAGAAAAGGGTCCCAACCACGTATCACGATCTGTTAGCGGCGTTCTCCAAGACCAAAGCCGACACGCTGCCCCACCCAGCGCCCCTACGACCACTCCATCGATCTGGAACCTGGTACAAACCCTCCTTTCGGCCCACTGTACGCCTTGTCCGAACTGGAGCTCAAAGCCCTCTCCGAATGGATCAAAGAGAACCTCAAGGGCTTCATTCGTGCGAGCCAGTCCCCAGCCGGAGCCCCCATCCTGTTCGTGAAGAAGAAGGACGGCAGCCTTCGTCTTTGCGTCGACTACAGGGCTCTCAACAAGATCACCGTCAGGAATCGCTACCCTCTCCCTCTCATAGGCGAAGCGATTGACAGGCTCCGAGGTGCCAAAGTCTTCACCAGACTGGACCTACGCGGCGCTTACAACCTCCTCCGGATTAAGGAAGGTGACGAGTGGAAGACGGCTTTCAGAACACGCGGCCACTTCGAGTGCCTGGTGATGCCTTTCGGCCTCACCAACGCGCCGGCCTCGTTCCAGCATCTCATGAACGACCTCTTCCGGGACCTCTTGGACGTGACTGTCCTCATCTACCTTGACGACATCCTGGTCTTCTCCCCAGACGCGGACAGCCACAGGGAGTATGTCCGGGTTGTCCTGGAACGTCTTATCCGGCATGGTCTCTACGCTAAGGCCGAGAAATGCGAGTTCTCCGTATCGTCGACCGAATTTTTGGGCTTTATCGTCTCGGATGATGGCGTCTCCATGGCCCCTTCTAAGGTGGACGCTGTCCTTCAGTGGCCGGAACCGGCTTCTGTCAAGGAGCTCCAGTAGTTTCTCGGGTTCGCTAACTTTTACCGGCGTTTCATCAATGGCTACTCGAGGATCATCAACCCCCTCACCAGACTGCTCAAGAAGGGCGCCAAGTTCACCATGGACGCCTCGGCCAAAGATGCCTTCGCCCGCCTTAAGACAGCCGTCACATCAGCTCCGAGCCTGACGCAACGATCCCAGCTTGGAAACCGAAATCGAGACCGATGCCTCTGATTTCGCTATTTCGGCAATCCTATCTCAGCGGCATGGCGGAATACTCCACCCCGTTGCCTTCATGTCACGAAAATGGTACCCGCGGAACTCAATTACGCAATCCACGACAAGGAGCTCTTGGCCCTAGTGTCCGCCGTCAAATGCTGGCGTCACTACCTCGAGGGAATTGACAAGACCTTCAAGATTGTCACGGATCACGAGGCGCTCAAGGCCTTCCAAACATCGAAGATCCTTACCCGACGCCAGGCTCGCTGGTCCGAGGAGATCAACCATCACAGGTACACCCTCGAGTATCGCCCCGGTCTTCAGAATGGCAAAGCCGACAGTCTCTCACGCCGATCGGACCTCTCGGAAGGGGGAAAGGCTTCCCAAGCGCCCCCTCAGGCCGTTCTTCGCCCACTCCAAGCCTCCGCAACGTACGCAGCGACCTCCGACGTTGCGGAGATGATCAAGCGTCACCTGAAGCATGACCCGGCCGTCCAGGACGTTCTGCAGCAGCTGCAAAGCACCGACACCCCCGGTCCGCCGTAGTCCCTCCAGGACGACCTCCTGCTGCATGACGGCCTCATCTACGTCCCAGACTTCGAGCCTTTAAAGACCAAGCTTCTCGAGCAGGCCCACGACTCCCGCATCTCTGGGCATTTCGGTCAAGCCAAGACGTTGGAGATCCTCTCGAGGAATTACTACTGGCCATCGATGAGGGCCTTTGTCAAGGACTACGTCCGCTCCTGCGATGCTTGCCAGCGCCACAAGCCCGTCCACCACGCGAAGTATGGGCTTCTCCAGTCGCTCCCAGTCCCTGAACGTCCATAGCTCTCCCTCTCGATGGACTACATCACAGACCTGCCTCTCTCCGAGGGATTCGATGCCATCCTTGTCGTTGTGGACGTGGACCGCCTCACCAAGATGAGTCACTTCATTCCGGCTCGAACCACTGATAATTCCCCCCGATTGGCGACCCATTACGTCCACAACGTCTTCCGTCTTCATGGGCTTCCAAGCGACATTGTCTCGGACGGAGGGACGCAGTTCAACTCTCCTTAGTGGAAGGAAGTCCTTAGGCAGCTCAGGATCCAGCCAAACCTCTCTACGGCCTTTCATCCCCAGACGGACGGCCAGACGGAGAGGACCAACCAGACCATCGAACAATACCTACGGATGTACACTAAATATCTCCAAGATGACTGGTCAGACCTCTTGCCGATCGCCGAATTCGCCCACAACAACGCTCATCATTCGACCATCGGCATGACTCCCTTCTTCGCGAATTATGGATATCACCCGAGACTAGAGGTGACCCTTAGCGACTCGACAGTGCCCCAAGCCAATGACTGGGCGAGACGGCTCCAGGAGACGCATCGGCAGGCAGCGGACAGTATCCGAACGGCTCTCGTCAGGTCGCTTCTGGAGCCGTTCGTCCCAAATACTCTGTCCTCTCGCTCCTCTGCCTCACCCCCACCTCCCGTCATCACCGAGGCGGGGCAAGAAGAGTATGAGGTTGCCAAGATACTCGATTCGCGTTTCTTCCGCAAGCTGAAATACCTTGTCGACTGGGTCGGATACGGTCCTGAGGAGCGCTCCTGGGTGGATGCGCGTGACTTTGACGACGACGACAGCCTTGTGGTTGACTTTCACACGGCTTACCCCCAGAAGCCAGGCCAACGACGTCTCAACCGCGCTCGCGGAGCTCACGCTTAGCCCCGGGGGCAAACCTCCGCTCAGAACCTCGTGCTCATAGGCTCGGACAAAGGAGCTGTGACGTTGCAAGGTTAGAACAAAGGAGCTGTGGCGTTGCGAGGTTAGAACATAGGAGCTGTGGCTTTGCGAGGTTAGAACAAGGGAGCTATGACGTTGCGAGGTTAGAACATAGGAGCTACGGTGCTGCACCGGTTCATGAACGTGTATATAAAGAGAGCCGGACAGGGCGTCCGCATCTTTCCTCCCCAAGCTAAGAATACTTTTGTCACCGCTCAGGTTTCCTCTAGAGTTCCCCGTCCAGCATCAGCACCTCTGTCTCAGCCTCCGCCCCATCCTCGTTCCCGTCCTCGTCCCTGTCCCCGACTTGCCTGCTCCTTGCTTTGCGTCGACTTCCGGTGGACCTCCATTCCGTCCTCCGTCCCTCGCTCGTGATCCGACCTGAGTAGGGAAGTCCTCACTGACACGGTCCTGCGCTTTCCTGCGCTTGCTAGATGGCAGCGCTCATGCATGCGGAAGGTTGCAGCGGAGTAAGCCAGGCCATGGCGGTGAGAAGAGGGGAGAAGGAAGAGCGTATATGCAAAAATGGAAAAGGAACGGATCGTCGGAAAGGCGTGAACGAAAAGAGGAGCGACCTCCACCTCGTCGTCGTCGTCGCCCGCGTGGCTAAGGTGGCCGCGCCTGTTGGCGAAGATTCAGAACGGGACAATACAGGACTGCCGGGATCAGATAGGCATTGTTGTCTGCGCCGCGTATCATAGGTTCGACTTGAGCTCGTTAGGTATTTTGTCGTCTTTCGCGAGAATGGAAGGGACGGACTCGAGCCATCCTAGTCGGCGGGCGCGCCCGTCTGCGCACCGGCAGAACAAGGTAGGCGTGGTTGGAGACATCATTCAACTGCATGTCGTAGCCCTGCACGCGCGTCGAAACGAGGAAGTGAGCTAGGAAGACAACAGGCGAGGGAATATCACGTGCAGTGAGAAAGAGTATGAGAACGGACTGACGTCTCGAAGGAACCAGCAACGAGTAGCAAGGAGCACACTTTGAGGACCACCTCGGGCACCTCGGCCTCCCGACTCCTGGCCGCCTTCTTTCTACACCTGGTACCAGCAAGCGGGCCAGTGGGGAGAGGGCGAAGGAGCGAAAGCGAAGCGCGGACAAGATCGTAGACGGACGGTCAACTCACGCCCCTGCCGCCTACGTCGACCTCCTTCTCCGTCCGCATCGAACGCGAAAGCTCGCCTTCTCCAACCGACCACGAGCACGACCGTCGCCAATCGCCCTCACGCCCTCCTTCTCTCCCTACGCCAGCTCAACCGAGCCCTCCGGAGACAAGGGCACGTTGCACAGCAGAGTCCGGTCTACGTAGCACCAAAGTTCTGGTGACCGACCGAGGCAAATTTGACGACGACGTCAAAGGCGTGGGAGAGATGAGTTGGGCATGAACAACCAAACCAGATGATAACACGCCGTAGAGAGCAGCTCTTCCAATCGACTCACGCAAATTGTCAGAGACGACTTTGATCACGAGCTTCTTGTTTTCTCCCTCTTCACTACCCTCATCGCCCGACGCTACTCTGTCTCCTTTCCCCCCTTCCGCAACGGTCTCAGCTGCACAGCTTCGCCCTCCTCCCCCTCCAACCGCCTCCCGGCCCCCGCCAGCTCCATTTCTCGTCCCCAGAACCATGCCTTCGTCCGACGCGCGGCCTCCTTCTTTTCCACCTTCCGCCGACGCCTTCGTCCCGTTTCTTCGAGGCTCTCCGAGCGTAGTCACAAGTCCAGGATCACGATTGCGGCCGCGACGAGGACGATGGCGACAAAGACGCTCGAGAAGACGTTCACGATGGACGGCATCGGGTCGCTCGGATGGGTGCTTGGTTGTGATTGCCTGGTCGCTTAGTCGTTGAGTGGAGTCGGACAGACGGATGGCGCGGGTTCCACTGTCTTTTGAGGGAGAGAGATGTGTGCAGGCGAAGAGCGCGGTCGGTGACGTGGAGGCGTCGGATGATCGAGAGAGATGGCTAATAACACGCGAGCGCACAGACAGAAAGACGTCGATTCACTCCGTCGCCGTCCCAGGTCTGACCATCTACCGCTATGGTCACTCCGACCATGTCCCCTCCCTCCGTCCGGTCCCCGAGCGGCACAAGCTCACTTCCACAACACTCGTGATTTGATATCGTCCTTCGCGATCGCTCGTGAAATCCTCAGAGAGCCACGTGCTGTCCACGCGGCGCCGCCGATGCCAAGAAGACCGCACTGAATGTCATCCCGTCACTCCTACCTCCGTGTGCCAGTCATCTGTCCGCTAGTTTCTTCCGATCTCCTGTTTGTTCTTCCCAATCTCCCAACCCTCCTCCCCCCGGTCGCCCCGCCCGTCTCTGAGTCTTGGTCGAGCATCGTCGGGAAACGCATCTCCTAGGCCGGCCGAGTACGGAACTACGCGGACATACGCGACCAAGTGGCGACGCTTGAACGCTTGCGCTGACTTGCAAGCTAAATCTGATTATCTCGGTGGCCGCTTCAGTCACGGATCGGCATCTCTCAACCATGTCCACCTCCTTCCCCCAGCTCTCATCGCGGGTCGCCCGTTCCGTCGCGTCGTGCAGCCGCCACGCCCGCTTCATTTGCACGACGCCCCGCCTGCTGCAAACAAACTCGAACGACCCCTTCTCCCGCCCCTCGCCGCCCCGGCTGTCTCCAGAGGAACAGCAGGAGTTCGAGGCGCTCCTTCGGAAGAACAAGTCTCCCTTCTCTTCCGCCACCACCACCGAGTCTGAGCAACAGGAGCTGGACGGCGTCCACAAAGACATTCGCAAAGGCCCCGCCCCGGAATTCATCGGCGAGGTGAACCCGAAGACGGGGGAGGTGGGCGGACCGAAGAACGAACCGCTCAAGCATGGAGAATGGAGCTTTGGAGGTCGGGTGACGGACTTTTAGCTTAGCAAGCACATGGATCAAAAAGTCGTGTGCGCTCTTCGCGGTGAGTGCTTTGGCTTTCTTGTTCATCACATACCGGCCGATGCGCGGCACTTCTTGCTTATCCTGCCCACGTGTCTTCTGCCGTGCTTCTTTTCTTTTCCCGCACAGGCTGAGCTACGCTCGCCGCCAGGACGTCTGAAACCGTTGTCCGTTTCAACATTGCAATGAGCGGATAAGGATTCACGCCCAGTCGAGGTCATCTTGTCGCTAAAGGCGCCCTCACGGTTTGGCCGGGCGCTGCATTCAGAAGGGTGATTGAACAGCGAAGGGTGAAGCAAACGGAAACGGAACGGCGTATGTACCCGCCAGTACATGATTTCCTTGCGCGTGGGCGGACGGACGTGCGATGACGGGCCGAGCGACGGGCGTACAGAGAGGAGAACGTTGGGAGACGGAAGCGGCGGGAGACGGAGAGGACGGAATGAGGATGTTCAAGGAAGGCCGGGAGCTCACTGAGGTGAAAACGTTGTTTTATCATTGCGATGTTCCCCCTCGTCTCTCGGATCGAGAATTCTCAGACCTTGCTCGCGCTCACTAATGTGGAGACGTTGTCTTGCAGTCCTCATTTCGTAGTGCTGGTCTGGTCCCTTGGATTGAGAATTCTCCGAATTCACTCACGCTCACTTGCGATATCCACCTCGGTTTAAGAACTGTCCGCATTTGCTCACGCTCACTTGCAATATCCACCTCGGATTGAGAACTGTCCGCGTTCGCTCACGCTCACTTGCAACCTTCACTTTCAATCGAACACTCTCCGGATTCGCTCACGCTCACTAGTGTTGAGTCTTGGCTTTGCAGTTCTCTCCCCGAGGTGGGGCATGATCTCATTCACACTCAACAAATTTTTGTCATGGCCGAAGAGTGGTCCAGTCCAGAGACAAAGGCATAAGAAGGGCTCCGTTGCCCGCCTGTTCTCTCTCCATCTTCACTCCAATCTAATCCTCTCCACAAGCCTTCTCCTCTCCCTTCTCTGCTACATCCACCGTGCTTTTCCGTAAAGCTCATTTTCCTCACAGATTATACCATGTCGCCTGCGCCTATCCCGACCTCGACGCCTGAATCTTCGACCACTTCGGACTCGTGGGCGATGAAGCCCTATGGCTATCCGCTTCCTTTCTGCGAAGAGAGCGACATTCCAAAGCCCGCGATTGCCTTCCGGCATACTCACTGTCCGCCTCTGCCGGGCCTCCGTCTCAAGGAGAACCAAGTCAAAATGGGGCTCCACTATACCGCTGTTCTCCCTCTCCACCTACGGCAGGATCGGGCCGCACAACAGAGGGCGTACATCGCCTCTTACGAAACCGCTGAGTGGGTAGGCGACAAAGTGATAACCAGCTTCATCGCGACACGCCTGATGATTCTCTATCCTGGCTACTCAATTACCGCATATCAAGTGAGTGTTTTGGGGAGAGTCAGGGCTTTTGCTTGTGAGAAGAGAAGAAAGTGCTAACATATATTGTGGTCCATACTTTTCCAGAAAGTTGTCGAGCTTCTCACACAGAACTCGACCTTTTCTGCCCTCGCGCACCACTACCGCTTCCATCGGTTCGCCGCCGTCGGTCCCGACATTGCCCCCGCACACGTGCCAAACATTCTCGCAGACATGTTCGAGGCCTTCGTCGCCTTGATGTTTGCTGAGGCAACCACTGATTACCACCAATGGGCTGCTGTCAACACATTCCTCAACGACCTATTTAACGAAGAGGTGTTTCCCACGCTTCGACAAATCTTGGACTCGTACGCTTTCAATCCGCCACACGACCTTGGTCGCAAGACCGGTCTTTGGGACAAAGCCGACAAAGCAAACCGCGGGGTGACGGCACCAGTGCCTGCGGGCGGCGCAAACAACAAAGGTGCGAACAAGAGACGGCGGAGTGAGAATGGTTCGACCTAATGTTTCTCCCACAGGTCGCAACGGGTACCATTTGGTGTCCCTGCGCTCTGGAGGTTCCGTTGGAGCTCAGCCATCTTACGGAGAATGGGCTCCTTCGGGTACCGTCTGGGAGGACATTTAGGGATGACAACCATCTCTCCGCCCCTCCTCCCCTGGTGATCCACCGTGTGTTTCCCCCAACAGGTCGCAACGGGTACCTTTTTGGTGCCCCTGCGCTCTGGAGGTCCCTTTGGAGCTCAGCCCTCTTGTAGGGAATGGGCTCCTTTGGGTTCCGTCTGGGAGGACACTAAGGTATAAAGATCACCGGGGTCGAGGGAAGGAGGGAAGGAGGGGGGCGGAGATGTCCTTCCAGACTGACCCCACTAACGCGAAAGAGCTCGTCCCATAAGAGTCAAAAAACGGAAATTTTCAGAGCGCAGGGACGCACCGAAAGGTACCTGTTGTGCGGAAGATGGACCTCGGCGACGCGATGAACCGTCTGGCTGAATCTCTCTGGCGGCCTAGGACGACTGTGCCCTTGGTGCAGTCGGGTAGGCCTCGTAGGCGATCATAGTGTCGCTCATTGCCAATCATCGCGCACCATCTTCCACACCTTATTTTTCTTTTTCTCTTTTTTAAATGTTTCCTTGCAGTGTAAATTCCAATAAATAAAAAGGACTCGTTAATGGGTACAGCCAAATTCATATTTCACTCATGTCGGGAACTAAGGTTGATCCACTTCTTCTCGGATTCCGATCTATGCAATGCGACGCAACGCCCTGAACCCAATGCGGAGAGTAGAGACAAAGAGATCGGTCGACCGAGGCAAACAGGAGCACCGTGGCGAGACGGGCATGAGGGTAATCCGAATTACAAGCGGGGAGCGGACATGAAAATGATGGAAGCGAGTATTGCTGATACGCCAGACTTCCATCATTTTCCAGCTCCTTCTTGAGGTCCATTACCAGGTAAATAGAGATAATACGTAAACGGGTAGGTTGGCAAGAAATGCAGGGTCCGATGGACGAAGAGAATCAAAGGATGCCTTGGGAATAGCTGTGTCATGCCAAGACGAGCAGGGCCTGTCAGGTACGCTTCCTCCCACATCCTAGCCCGGACCGGACCGAGACACTCACTACTGGTAAGAGTCATACAGCCTCGTGAATGCCGAACCCGCTGCGCTGACGATCAGTCTCTCCATGAAGTCGTCCGCTTGCGCCGCGCTCAGCGACAGCTGGAACCGGTCGCGCAGCGCTTGTGAGGTCAGATCGCCCAGGGCGAAGCACGGTAGTTTCGAATCTAGAGTTGCGGAGGGACGAGACGAAGGGCACCGATGGCACGACGACGACGTTAGCTCGCTCCGCGTCTCCCCAAGGTCATGGTCACTCCCAACCGCCCGCTCACCCTTCTGCATGAGCTCGACGAGCATTATGATTCTCTCTGCGTTCTTTCTCACGTCTCTGAACCCTGACTTTACGAGCTCCTTGAACTGCCTGTACTTAACGCTCTCGAAGCCGCCGAGGATGTCGATGTACTCCGACGACAACTTGAACGGCGCCATCTCGAAGCCCACCCCGCCCGGTGAGAGGCCGAGCATGAAGCCAAAGTCGATATCTGCGCCACGTCGGTGGCAATCCGATTCGTTTCGCATAGCGGAGGCGGATGAGCGCGCCGCTACGTTCCCCAACGAGATACCACGTCCAACCGTACTCACGAATCAGATGGCCCTCGTTGTCCACGAGGATGTTCCCATTATGCCGATCCTTGATTTGCAAGAGGTAGCACACGATCGAGTACCCGGCCAAGGACCGGATAAGGTTGTTCCGAGCTCGGTTGAACTTGGCCGAAGACGGATCGCCGAACGTCTGGACGTGGGTTAGGGGAGTACGATGTCGTCAGAGATGGCCTGCTGTTAAGATAGGAGCCGTTCCTCGTCCTGCAGCATTCGCTCACATTGACGAAGTGATCGTACAGGCTGTACGTGTAAAAGTTACGATCGTCCACGTGTCTTGCGTAGCCTTCCTTCTTGATCGAGTGGATGGACACAGCGTCGGTGATGGTCTCCATCAGACCAGAGCTCTCCGACGTGACGAGGATTCGAAAGCTGGGCATCCACGCATGACGACCGAGGTCTTTCAGCATCGAAAAAGCAACGTCCTCGCCAAAAAAAAACGAGGAAATCAAAGTCCGACACGGCACTCACTATCGCACCCAGCACTGAGTTCCCGTCTCCTTCCATATCTTGGCAAACTCGTTGATCAGCTGCACGGCCAGCTGCTCCTGCCGCAAATCCGCACCCGTCTTGACGATCACCGAGATCACGTCCCAACTCGCCAGGTGACCAAATGGTGAGGCGGTCCGGATGCGCTCCCTTTTCGCCGCCCATGATTCTCGGAATACGGCCGCTTTGAGAGCGGAAGAATGCGGATCAAAGGGAAAGTATGAGCTTTTCGGCCGCCGGACTGCAGCACGGAATCGAGTCACAAAACTCACCGCTTGGATCGTCCTTCAAAACGGTCTCGTCTTCGAGACCCTGCTGGCCAGGGCGGGACTGAGTCACTCCGTTCGCCCGCATCTGGTGGCCGAGCGCGGAAGAAGCCAAATTGGACCGGCTCGGCGTGGGGTCGCGGATGTCTCCGACGGGGACGAAGAGCTCGGATGACGCGCTGGCTTGAGGGCCCACATTCACGATGTCCTCCTCCTCCAAACCCTCTGGCGTTTCCATCAAACCCGGCTCGGAAGAGAGACTGTCCTCGCCGCGCTGCAGCACCTCCTCAGTCGCCTTACTGGACTGCGTTCGCTCAGAAGCGCTCGCTTCAGCGGCCGCCTTCCTTCGCTGTTTCTCCGCCGGCACTTGCTTTCCAGACCGAGTCCCAGATCCGGAAATCGGCACAGAAAACCCGGCGGCCCTCCGCCTCCGCGCCTCTTCCTTCACCACGAGCGTCTTCAAGATCTCCATGTTCTCCCTCCGCTCCGGATCGAAATCGAGCTCGTCCGTGAGCACCTCCACATGCATCAGGTACGGCGCCCGGTCAGCCGAGTTGAGGACGACAGCGTCCGCCGGGTTGATGCGCACCACCCGATGGTGTCGGAGCCGCGCGCCCGGTCGTCGTTGTTTTCGGAAGGGAAGCGCGCTGGAATCGGTATCTCGCGGGTCATCGGAGACGGTGTCGATGGGGGTATCGGCGGTGCACCAGAGAGGCACGCAGACCTCTGCGGGCAGCTTGTTGTTCAGCAGTGTCAGCTCCGCCCTCAGCGCGCTCAGTCTGGCCGGTTTGGGAAGCGCGATGAGGCGGGTGGAGATGTCTTGGAGGTCGAGCAGGAACTGCGTCTGCTGCTTGCAGTAGTTAGTTCGGAGCAGCCGAGTCCGCCCTTCGACGTCGTAGCGGGAGAGGAGGACGTCGGGTGGCAGCATAGCTCGACTTGGTAAAGCGTGGGATGAGGCGAAGGGAGAAGGAAAGGAAGTGCTGGAGCGGGAGACGACGAGGTTGGGGACGCTGCGCGATTGAGCGGCGGTAGTCGGTGTCGACACGTTTCGAGCGCGCGTTCGAACGACGTGCGAATTGGTCTTGGACATGCTTCGAGGCCGCGTCGTCCGTGCCGTCCGCGTCGTCGGGATGGTGGGAGAGTTCTGCTTGGACGCCCTTCGGGACCACCCCGCGTCGCCTTCCTCCTCGCTCTCATACGCGTCCCCTTCACTAGAGCTCGCCTCCGCTGCGCGATCGTCTAAGCTCTCCGTTCGACTATGGTACTGGCGCCTTTGCATGGCGGCCAAATTCCCACCCCTTTCCACTTCACCAGCACCCCGTTCAACTCCGTCACTCACTGCTCCCTTCGCTACCGCATCTCGATCTACGATGCTGCCGAGTGGCTTCCTTTTGCCTTGCGCAACCGCCACTCCTCCCGCCTCGTTGCCAAGACAAGGCATGGCGGGAGTAGCGGCAAGCATGGTGCCCAGACCGACAAACAGAGAGCTGACATTGGCAGGGTTGATCTTACCGGTAGGGAGGCGAGGCACAAGCTCGGGGGACTGTTGAGAGCCCGTAGCGGAAATGGACGGACGCAAGGCGATGGTGTCATCGAAGAGGATGGTTTGGACTTTGTTGAAGACTCGTGAGCAAACCAAGAAAGACGCCGTGTGCGGGTTGATGGACAGGTCTGATAGGGTAGCTTGAAGGTACCAAAGTGTCTGCCCCGGACAACGTCGTCGAGCGATGAGCGCCGTTTCGTGAAAGCGTGAAAGGTATGCGAGCCAAAAAGAGCCGAATCGAGGTTTCGCTCACCAGAAGGGCCACATGTACACTCTCTTCACATCGCTCCAGAATAAAATTCTCCAACGCCTTCGATTCCGACGGTTGAGCGACGAGAAGGTGACTGTTCAAGGCGAGAGATATAGGTCAGCGCTCCGATGCTCTTGCCAATCCCGGGGGGGGGGGGGGGGGAAATCCGAGCCGTACCATAACTGAGGCCAGTAGAATTCCACTTCTTCTCGCGGGAACGCCGTGCGAAGCTGCTGTGTGAGGTAGTGAGTGATGCCGATGCTGTCCGAGTGTCTCTTGAGGCTGAACAAAGGCGACGGAGGAGGCAAAGAGCGCACAAATGTTGGCCTCTCCCTCTCCCTTCCGAGTCGCCCGAGTCGCAGCTCGAAGCGCAGCGAAAGACTCACTAGGTCAGGGCCAGCTCGGGCGAGAAGAACTCGCTCTTGAAAAGCCGAAGGAGAAGGCTAGCCATGGCAGAGGTGAGGACAAGAGAGTCACATTCATCCGCAGACTCAATTCCGTCCTCCCAAGCCTCTTTTCCACTTGAACGTCGTCGATGGGTCGAAGAGAAAGAAGGGCGGAGCGGCGTGCCTCCTCTTCGAACGTGCAAGGTGCGCTAGGGAGTGTGAAGGAAGGTGGGTCCCTCTGCGGCGACACGAGGGGCGTGCGCGTTCCGAGACAGTTACTATCGGAGGCGGAGCGAGGAAGCGGCGAGACAAGCGGGAGGATATGAGAAGACGAAAGCGAGAGCGACCAAGGAAAGAAACAGGACCAGTAGCTTGCATCGCTCTCGGATCTTCGAACCGTTTTGGCGTTGGCCGTGACATAGGCGGGTGTGCGCACGTGATCCCACGTCGACTGGCGACCAACTGGCTCGATTCGATCAGGACGACGTTCATGTATCCGACGAAGGTATAGAAGAAGAGACTAGGGACAAGGGAAATCTAGAAAGTGTCCAGGCACGTCGATGACGGGATGCTCATTGATAGGCAGAATATATGTAGAAAGGTTGGGAATGCGTTCGCTCCAATGCCAGTCGAGAGGGGCATCTAGCTGCCGCCGTCGGTTCAAGCCGGTCGAAGGCCGCACGCCGGCTCAATTCACCTTCTCACAGTAATTGCTGGGGAAGATACCTCGCCTGCCGGCCTTGGTGCCCTCGTACCATCCTTCGCCGTACGTCTCTCCTCCGACGGTGAGTTCGATCAGCTCCCCTTCCACGAGGCTCAGCTCGTCCTCAGGGTCCTGCGCCTGATAATCGTACAGCGCCCTTACGAACACACCCGAACCTGTGCTTTGGTCCTCTGCTGCGGCCGTGGGCGCTGGTTCGGGGGCGCCGTCGATGGCAACATACGTCGCCGGGACGAGCCCGGTCGAGCGGCGCAGCTTCACCTTCACCCAGCCTGAACCGTCATCGGCTTCGATGAGCGTCACGACATCCCCCTCTATTTCAAACGACGGTCGAGTTCAGTTCAGAATGTGTCAACGCTGGCATCTCACCACCGCATCGGACCGCAAGGGAGCGGGCGTCCATTTCTGATCACTCACCGGAAATGCTGAGCTCGAAGGGGCTGGTAGCGTCGTAAGAGTAGAGGACCCTCCCTTTGACGACCTCCTCCTCCACCTTCGCCGACCGCGGACTGCTATAGCTCGTCCTGCCGGTCGTGGTGCTGGTGTAGCTAGGTGTGGAGGGCATTGAAGACGCCGACGGATCGCTCGACGCATTCGATGACGACGGCGAGGGCGGGCTTCGTAAAGACCCTGAAGGCGCGAGGCGCTTGGATCCGTGGCGGGAATGGCCACGCTTGACAGGCGTGCCTGGACAATCCGCAGGAACCTTACGAGTGGCACATCAACAAGATTCGATCAACGGCCTTTACTCGCTTTTGGAGAGAGGAAACAAAAAGGTCACCTTCATCTCGCACTTGGCGTGACAAGTGTACCCGCAAGGTTTGCAAGTGAGGCCTTGCTTGGCGATGCCCCAGATGGAAGCGCCACAGTAGTTGCAGCTGGTTGGAATCGTGAAAGAGGCGGGCTTGAAGCGGTGCGGGCGGGCGTCGCCTTCGTCGTCTACGATTCGAGGGGAGCACGGGTCAAATGGCCCGCCCAAGCTCAAGACCAAGACCCGGCAATCAGGGGATCGCGCCAAGCTTACCTCCAACGGCCTTCTTCACCGCCTCCAGTTCGGTCTCCAACGAAGCCTTGACAGACTCGAGTAAGATCGTCTGCCTCAGGCTCTCCAATAAGTTATCCACCACCTCGTCCGCGTCTCCCAGGCTTACGTCCTGCGAGTAGGCATCTCTGAGGTTTTCGAGACCCGCAATCTCCCTGCGCTTCGATTCGATCACCGGTCGCACTTCCACGATACGCTTGCGGGAGCCTGAGGAGGAAATGCACAACGTGTCAGCGCCCCCATCGCACGCTGGTCCAATGCACAGAGATACGCACGAAGAGCGATATTTTGGAGGTAGGTCCGGGAGGCTTCCGTAGTGGACCACTCGGCCTGGAAAGGGAGTTGAGACGAAGAGGCGATGCCCATCGGATGGATGAGCCCACATCGACGACGGCAAAACAGAGAGCTAAAAAACAAATTCCATCAAACGCCCCGACTTGGTGCGTACGTCTCCATCGCCTCGAGGAAGACTCACCGTGTCAAAGAACCCGCTGCAGGGTTCGAATTCGAACGCGGCCGGCTCGCTCCAAGGCCTCTTGTTCCACTCTACGTACAGCTGCTGATCCTTCTCCGGGTCGACCGCTTGGACGACCGTCTCGGCGCGGGAGACCTGCGCTTTAAGAGTGTCGAGATGCGCGGTGAGGATGAGGTTGGAGCGCGACAGAAGGGCGGCAAAGCGAGACGTTGTGAGCGTCCAAAGCGATTGGAGGTTCTGCGGTCGAGTTGGGGAGAAGATATGTAGTGTCAGAGGGCAACCTGTCTCTGTTGGTTTGAAGAAAAGAAAACGATCGGACTCACATCATGGAGGGTGGGTAGGTCTTCCCGGTAGAACTTCTCCTTTGCACGGTTGGCGACGGCGACGGATATCAAGTACGAGTTCTTGGGAAGCGCATGAACGGCAAGGGATGATGAGGAGACGGTGCGACCGACGTGATGTGTTCGATGGAGAGACTCACCTTGCTGTTCAGCATGTCCACTTGCGCCTGCTCGTACTGCCTCGCAGCACGTTCCGCATGCTTGTCGGAAGCGCCAGCTTTGTCTTGCTTCTGGCGGTGTGAGTCGACCTCTCCGCAATCGTCGTCGTACTTCTGCTTGGCCTGTCACATTCATACGGTGGTTCAGATGAGCGAGACACACTAGATATGGGACATGCGCTTTAGAACGAGAGAGGTTTGAACAACGCACCTTGGCTCGGTCAGCGTAAACTTTGTCGCGTTCTGACAGAAGGCGGACAGCGAACGCCGTGTGCTGCGCGCCAGCGCGGAAAGGACCACCGTACGTGAGCTTGCAATAGGCACCCACCAGAGCGTTCCCCGACCGAAGGTGCTCACCTTCTTCCGGATCTCTTCCTTCTTTCTGACCGCCGTATTGATCTCTTCTGCGACTTCGACGTTGAGCCGCTCGCCAAGGTTGTAATGCGCCTGCGCGGCCTCATCGGTGGCGGACAGGATCGTGGCAAAGGCAGCGTCGAGGGTACTGGCCGATGGACACGGAAGGATGCAGGGGCGTCCAATCAGTACAGCTGGCGGCGAGGCGGCGCCCCGGGGGGGGGGGGGGGGGGGCTTTTTTTTTTTTCGACTGCTCACTTTTCAGCGGCCGCCGCTTCGGTCCATGTCTTCGTCGGTTCGTCGCCCACACATAGTCCCTGCAACCGCTTGGAGCGCTTCTCAGTCGCTCTGCGCACCAGCGCCTGGAGCTTTCCGGAAAACTCCTTCTCGAGGGCGGATCGCGCGGCGAAGAAGTCGCGAGCATCGGAAAGGTAGGAGAGCTGAGTCGAGACGGCGGCGGTGAGGCTCGCGAACCGGTCCTGCGCGGCGGGAGGGACGAGGGGAACGGGAACGAAGACCCGGGTCAGTGTCCATGTTTGTGATGCTCGCGAAACCGCCAAGGCGTGCTGTGCCTGTGCTCTCTCCCCTGTCTGCTTGCTGAGCTGCCAAGCTAGCTGACCTTGGCCCACCGATCACAGCCTCCAAGTTGACCGGCGCGGACTCACCGGGAGCTCAGCGCCGAACGAGACGCCAGGCATTTCACTTTGCGCTGTCTGGGGTGGCCGGGGCGGTCGATGGATGGGAGGAGGATGAAGGAGAGAGGGCGGAGGGGTTGTACGACACTGATGGGCTATCGGTCCTGGCACGGCGTGTCACACATACACACACACGGCAGTGGCTCGCACCGAGTATTGAAGACATGAGTGTCGCCCACGTGAGGAGCCGAGTGGATCCGCGTTTGCCGTGCCGTATGTGCTGTAGCCAGCGACTAACACTTCACGAAAGCATTCGTACGTACGTCCGTACGGACATGACGCGGCTTCCAAGTCTTATCTACTCCAGCGACCTGATGCCAGCCCAAAGAGCCAGAACCGCCAGTTCGCACCGTCCGTGTCTCTGTGACTTTGTCATTATGATCACCGAATCATACTGTTGAGGACCTCGACCTACTCTTTCTCGCTTCTACAGAGCGATGTGACCACGTCCCTTCCCCTTTGAGCAATGACAATGAACTGTTCGCCGGTTCTCATGCTCAGTAAATCGTGCGATCCCATCGGATCATTCGCTAAAAAAACGTACAGTCCCCGCCCTTCAACTCGGCGGTATTGGAGGCCGTCGATTCTGAGCGGTCATCGCAGCCCTCCTCGACGCCGCAGAATCTCTTGCCGACGGTCCCGCCTTGGCCGTCGACGCCGATGCCGCCGAGGTCGGAGAACCAGGCCCTGGCGGTGGTGCGCCGGAAGAAAGGGGACCGATTCCCAGGCCGGGCAGGCTGGCCACGAGCTGCTCGGCGAGCGCCGCGTCGAGCGGGACGCCTGCTGCGCTGAGAAGCCTGGCCAGGGAGCTGATGTCTGGCACGGCGGGCAAATTCGCAAGGGAATGCGGCGCCGGAGGAGGCGCCGCTGTGGAGCTTGGAACCCTGGGCGCCGGAGCGGCCGTAGCGGCTCGAGCTGAAGCAACTGAGGAGGGAACAGAGGCCGGAGGACGAGGCGGTGGAACGACCGCCAATGGCGGAGCTTTAGTGGCCGGAGCGGCTCGAGCTGGCCCTGGCGAAGGTGGGGAGGTAGAAGATGGAGGCCGGGCGGCTTGGGCAGGAGCTAAAGAGGGAGCAGAGATCGAAGGTCGAGGCGGTGGAGGCGGTGCACTCGGAGCTGCAGTGGTGGTCGGAGCGACTTGGCCTGATGGACCTGATGCTGGGGTAGACGGGGCGGACGGAGGCTGAGGCGGCGGTGGAGCTTGTGCTGTGGGAGCTGGCGTGGTCAAAGCGGGCCGAGAGGGCGATGGAGAGGAAGAGGAGGAAGGATGCGGAGGCGGTGGTCGACTTGTATGCGGTTTGAGAGAACGGTTGGAGGTGAGATCGGCCAGGCTCTGGTGGTACGCTCTTGCGCCCTCGTATTCCGCCTTGGTCTTGTATGGGCTGGCGGCCATGAGAGCGACGCCGAGATTTCCTCCCACAATCATTGGGTGGTCCCGACCAACCTGCGGTCTCCTCGTCGGTTTTCGGCTCGCAGAACCTCCTGCCCAGTCCGGGTTGATCTTGTACAGCGCCCCGTTCTTGAGCAGCCGACCACGCTTGTACGCTTTTTGCAGAGCTTGGCTGGCAGACGGTCGAAAGTTCTTCATGAGCGGGTAGGTGTCGTGCATCCACTCGAACAGAATCCTCGGCGGCGTTCCGTTGGGGTCGTTGATGCGCATGAGACCTTCGATGATCATGTCCTCATAAGACGGCAGCGTGCTCTCGTCGTCGTGGCGCCCGCCGGGCGGAGTGGTGCGTGTAGGCGCGTTGTGAGGCAAATTGGGCAAGCCAAAGGCGCCGCCGGGGATCGCGGACAGAAGACTGGCGAAGGGGTTGGTTGTGGCAGGACTGCCGGAAAGCGTGGAAAAGTCCATAGAGGCGAGGGCAGCGAGCGCTTCGGTGAGTGCTGAGGACGGGTTGCTTCCGCGTGACAGAGTTGAAAGGCTCGGCGCGGCGTTTGACAGGGAAGACGGGAAAGGCGCCGTAGGGGGAGGAGCGGAGACGGTCGAAGAAAAGGAAGGGGTTGCGGCGGACAGCGGGGCTGGGCGCGGAATGGCGCTTGGGTTGGACGCGCCGACTGACGGCTTGCCAGCAGCGAGAGGAGATCGCGAGTCGGCAGCGGCGTTCGGTACGGCACCCATGCTCTTGGCCAGAGACGCAGCAACCTCTTTGGCGGCGTTCTGGATGATCGCAGACAAGTCCGGAAGGCTGGGCGTCGCGCCCCTGTGCGGCAACTGGGAATGCTGAGACGGAAAACCGGGTAAACGGGGCGACATAACCTGCTTTCCGGCAGCAGCCTTGGCCGCCACTTCGTCGGCTTGTCTGTTCGCTTCCTCCAACGCCTTCTTAGCCGCTTCCATCTTTCCCTCCGCGGGGTAGATCTCCAAACCCTTTTGGCCGTCGACAACCACCTTCTCGGTGTACTTCTCCTCCAGCATCTCCACAAGAGCAATGAGATGCTCTTTGCGCAGAGACTCGAGGTACGCGCGCCGAGCGCGGGCCTCCATCCCTATTCTCGAGCGGTGCGCCCAATTTGCAACGTCGAACACCTTGGGTTTTCTTGGTGGTTGCGGCAGTGGAGGCGGCGGTAGAGGAAAAGGAGGGTGAAGTCGTGCCACGGCCTGAGGCGGAGGAGTAGAAGCGATAGGGGCGACGAGCTTTACGCTGGACGCGTTCGTCGTACTCGACCGTCGTCCATCCTCGTGCAGATCAATCAGGGCCGCACCTGGAACGGGAACAGATGGCTGGGACAACAGGTGCCCTCCCGCTCCCTCGCCCTCATCCTCAGCTTCTTCGTACGGCTCCTCACATCCAGTGCAGAACCACACAAAGCCAGCGTCGCCCTCGGGCTCGATGGCCTCGTCCGAAATGGGTCGGGTGTGACATTTCTGATGATAGACAGTGTCACAGCCGTCGCACTGGACCAAGCGATTGCCGGGCTCGGAAGTGTGGGACGAGCAAACGGAGCAGGGCGAGGTCGGCGTAGGATACGAATCGGCGGGCGTCGGTGGGGGCGGAGGGAAGGAGGCCGACTCGTCGTCGTCGTCCAACTTTGTCTTCTTGCGCGGTGCTTCCTCGCCCTCGCCCTCCTCGTCGGCCCCTCGTCGCTTCTCGCCAGCCGAAGGCGCGGCGCGATCATCAAGCGGCGGCGGGGTCACGCTGGGGGAGAACAGGAGGCCTTGTGCGTCGGACGCGGCCTGGAGGGCGGACACGGCATTGGCGAGAGCGACGGCGTCGGCGTCAGCTTGGCCGTCTCCATCGCGAGGGTCGAGTGAAAGGGGATCGCCTGGGGGGGGAGAGATGCCGAGGTGGAAGTCGAGGAGCTGGGCGGCATCCGGCTGCGGACGCGGAGGCGTGGAGTGCGAAGAGGGGCCCGAGTCGCTAGGCGGGGGAGCTTGACCGTCCGGGGTAGCGCGATCGTCAGCGGCCATTTCATCCATCCACCCAAAGGTACGCCGGTGTAGTGGTTTGGTGCAACTGTACAGATGGGGGCGAACTGTACAGGTCGCGACGGATTGGCGGCGCACGAGCGAAAACGGGCCCGGAGAACGGAGGATAACCCTACTATGGAGGGGACGCGGGAAGGGACGCGCTGCGGCCGACGATAGAGGCTGGCTGACTAAGAAGCTATCATTATCAGATCGATCGATGAGCGACTATGAATGAAGTCACCGATCGCCTATGAACGAATCAAAAGCGAGTTACCGCCCGGCAAGGGGACGAGCGAGGGCCCTACTCGGCCATCCTTCGTCGTTCGGATTGCCATGCCCTCGTCGGTAGCATTTGATGACCGTAAACCGTTTTTGGCCACCTCGTCTTTTCACGTATGGGACAAAGATGGTGGAGGCGCCAGACACGGGTTGGGAGGGACGGGTGCCGAGCAAAGAGGGCGGGGAAGGGTGAGTGGTTGGGAAAGGAACGGGGTTGGTTGGTTGGTTGGCGAAAGGAGTCTCAGGCTTGGATATTCGCGTCTTTCGCGCCCGCAGGGAGGTGGACTATCTGCACAAGCCGCCGTATTACTGGAGGAGCGACCGGTTCAGAGCCAAGTACTCGCAGAGCTGCCATTGCAGGCAAGGTGAGCGTGGTCGTCGTCGTCGTCGTCGAGGACGGCCAGTTCTAGCGGAGGAAGGGCGACGAGTGATGGCTGTGCGTTCTTTATTATTCCCGTGTTTGCTCAGTGAGATTTGAATATCACGGTGATCCAGTCGACGCAAGTGAGCAGCCATGTGTCCATTACCGTTCTCTGAGCGCCGGCGTGCCATCTGCTTACACGTCGCCATTCTCTCCCCACTCCATAGAGTACTGCCACTGCAAGACGTGCCAAAAAGTTCACGGAGCGGTGAGTCTGTCTGCGCGCGGGGCCGTCGGTCGGTGCGAAAAGCAGCTGACCTGACGTCGCGCACGTTCGATGCGTTTGTCTGCCTATCCGTCGTCAAGCCGTTCCAATGGGCCGTTCTGTACCATAAGACGTCGGTCCGACTTGCTGACGAGTCCAAGCTCAAGCTCCTCGACTTTTTTTCGTGAGCCGAGTTGGTCCTTGCGTTGCCGACGGACGACGCTCCCTTCACCGGTTATCTCTGTTGGTCCGGTCCAGGACGACGAAGAACGAGTCGAGGCACAACGTGCCATGCAAAGTGGCGTGCAAAAAGTGCCGGTCGCTGTTGTTGGACGAGGGCAAGTCGATGGTCATGGCCTATCCTCCGAGCTTTGAGTGAGTCGACGCGAGACCGTCGTGACGACGCGGACGTGGCTGACCCTCTTTGGGCGCTCGCTGGGGCAAGCTTGGAGGACAAGCGGGTGCCGCGGTCGTTCAAGCCGACGGCGCATATCTTCTACGGGGAGCGCGTGATGGACGTGAGTCGCCCGTTCGTCCACTCGGTTGGCTGGCGCTGACAGGGTCGATCGCGGTCGCCCGCGTTTGCCAACTTTTTCCCTTTTGCCGCTCCTCCCTCTCGCCAACAGGTGAGAGACGGCGTGCCCAAGTGGTCGGGACACAAGGGCGCGTCGGAGCTTTTGGCGGAGGAGTCGGAGGAGGGGGAGAGGGAGGATGAAGGAGGAGGCTGAAAGGCAACAGACAAAGGAGGCGAAGATGTAGATGTGGTCTGAGCGGAGGCGGGGGCGGAATGGGGAGCGGTATGGGAACGGGAAAGGATAGAGGGGAGGATGTGGATGATATCGGCTGTCCATGCGTACGGGTCTTGTATCTCGAATGGCTTCTACAGTACACATACACGGCGGTCGTCGAGCGATCGAAGCCGACGACTTGACTGAATCGGGATCCAGTCCCCGTTCTCGTCCAATTCGTTTGGTTTTTCTTTATTCGTACGGCGAGCGGTAATGAAGGAAAGAGGGAAGAGAATGAGGCGTCGACTTTTTTTTTTTTTTTTTTTTTTTTTTTTTTTTTAAAA
>JAMDHS010000112.1:0-62341 GCA_029717555.1 Peribolospora baueri
CGGCTACTGGACGGGGAATGGAATGGACGATCGATGTACTTGTTGCGAGAGCTCGATGGGCAAGAAGAAAACAGCTGACCGCAGCCGAGTAGCCGAACAGCCGAACAGCCCACCGAACGCAACTCGACGTCGTTGCCAAGACGCTTCGACCGGCGAAATGGCTACCAGTTGTCGTCCCTCATAGACGACCCCGAGCTCGAGGTGCGCTGTCACTGGACGGGACGTACGTACGCTCTCTCAAACAAGAAACGACCGTCGACCTATATATTTATGTGTGTGTGTGTGACAGAGTGATGAGGTGGCGTTCCAAGTTTCAGACAACTGCAGTCTCAATAGAGTGCATCACAAAGCTCAATCCTCCACCTAGTCCTTCCTGAAGCTTCCGCCCTGCTTCACCCACTCGTCCACATACGCCCTCGTCTTTCTTTCCACCTCCTTCTCGCTTGAGCTCTTCCCGAACGCGTCGACGAACTGACCGTTGGGGTCCATGAGGTAGAAGAAAATGCTGTGGTCTACCAGGTAATCGTCCCCCGGCTTCGCGTTCGGCGGCGTGGAGAAGTAGACTCGATAAGCTTTGCAGGCCGCCTTCACCGCGTCGTACGTGCCCGTCAAGCCTACGAGGCGAGGGTGAAAGTCTGCCGACAGAGTAAAGTGGAGTGTTTCACAACACGACGTTGATTATTAGCGTCGATCGTGAAGTTGATTCAAAGAGAGAGCGCGAAATGCCAGGGAAACGCACCTTGGATGTATGTCTTCACCTGGTCGACAGTGTCCCGAGCAGGGTCGCATGACACAAACACGGGTGTTATGATGTTCCCGTAGTCCTTGTCTGCTCGAACAAGGCGCCAAGAAAGACATCAGTCGGCTACTACCAAAGGCAGTGACGATAGACAGAATGGACAAAAGAAACGAGAAGGGAGGCAAGATTGACAAGAGTGCAACACATACCGATGGCGGCCACGACTTCGCTCATCTTGTCCAGCTCCTCGGGGCAGATGTCCGGACAATTGGTGAAGCCGAAATAGATCAGGCTGAACCTTCCAAGAAGGTCCTTGTCCGTGAAGGGTTTTCCATCCTGCGTCGTCAGTTCGAAGGGCCCGCCTATGCGCGGGCGGCCTACTTTTGCTGAGGCAGTTTCTTGCCCTGGACCGGCCAGAAAGCACCAGCGACGCAGACGGTCAGGAAGAAATGTAGGCACGTTGGGGAAACAGCGGCAGGAGAGTGATGGGACTCACGCTTCCGCTCCTCCAGCTTCCTCTTTTCGTTCTGGAAGTAAACGTAGAGGCCGATGCCGGTGATGACGAAGAGGACGCCCGCCTTCCAGTTGAAGGGCTGCGTCAAAAGCGTAGGACAGGAGAACATGAGAAATGAGCACGCGTGCGCGTGTTGCGAGAGTAGCTTGAAGCAAAACCCCCGGTGGCGCCTTCTTGCACTCACGCCGATGTTGGCCTTATCCCTAACCTCATCCTGGCTCGTCACATAGGTTCTCCTCCATTGTTTGGAGTTCAAGCCAGGGAAATAAGCGGACAAGGAGCTGCGCTTCGTGAGACGGCTCTCCGAAGAGCGACATGGAACGACCGAGGCAGAAGAGGCAGCGCAGGAGGAAAACGACAAGGATGAAGATGAAGATGCCGTGAGGGGGGTGTGATCGGCCACAAGTCGTCGCCGAGCGAAAAGGGTGGCTCGGCTAAAGGAGCGAACCTGAGCGGCGGCGAAGAGTGTCCGAGGCGTTGTCATGGTCCGTCGTACTGGCCTTGCTGCTCGACCTCGACGACTTACTTGGGTTGGTGAGACGGAGCCAGGAGGAAGCGGACGTCAGATGCCGGGAAGCGATCGGAAGCCGGCGCATAGTATATTTCGTGTACGGCCGTAAGCGGTCGTTTACACATAACTCCGTTGTCGCCGCTGACTCGTGATCTCGCTCCATCCGCGACCACTCCTTCTTGCCATCCATCATCCACCGTGTCGACCTCGCTCTTCTCTTGTCCTCGGTGAGTCTTCCTTCGCGCCGACGACATCAGAACAGACCGACAGGCGCAGTTGGAAGCCTTCTTCCCCTCCTTTTTCTCTTTGCCTCCCACGCATTCGTCCCTGTTTCGTGTCTCGGTCGCGTCCTCGCTCCTTGCTGGCGGGCGTGTACCCCGTCGGCGTCCCTCTTGCCCCCCCGCAACACCATCCCACCCGCCCCGACCATCCTCCTTGACCCCTTTCTCTTATCCCTCCCTCTGCATTCATTACCTTCTTTGATTCTTCTTTCCGTTTGCCACTCCGTTTCCGCATCTGTTTACGATATTATCGCTTCCATCGTTCTCGTCACTCGGCCTCGTCCACCGCCCACCATGATCCTGACGATGCTGCCTCTTTCTGCCCTCGCCCTCTCTCGCCCGGACAGGTAGGTCTGCCAGGTCAAAGGCCAAAGGCCAAGGAACCGGGGCTTTTGAGCCGCGATCATCGAGCCAAAGCATTACCTTATCCCCACCCAATCAGCCATCCATCCGTAGCCTCGCCTTCCGGTCGCTGCCGTCATGGGAGACTCTTATCGCCCTGGAGAGTCGCGCCGTCATACCCGTTCGCCCTCTGCAGTGGCTCCATTGGCCGCGCCCATCGCAGCTCTCATGTCCATGTCCGCACCATCGGTAGGAGGGGCGGGACCTCTAGCCGCCGCGCCTCCCATGGATTACCGGGAGGCTTACCGTCGGTACGAGGCTATGGGCGCTCTCGGCGGTCCTGGAGCGCCCATGGCGACCAGCATGCACTCCGATTGGAGCCCTAGTAGAGATAAAGGCAGCGTCGACTGGGAAAGGGAACGAGATCGAGCGCCGTGGCCGAGAGAGCGCGACTGGGATACCGATTTGGACCGCGAGAGGGCTTGGGACGAATACGAGAGGGAGAGGAGGGAGAGGGCGTGGGAGAGATGGGAGTGGGAGAGGCAGAGAGAGCGCGATTATGGTGAGGACCTTCACGGCCGTTTGTTCTGTTCGCGGTTGAAAACAGGCATATTGGTGCTGACGGCGGCTATCACGCTACCTAGACCATCGCAAGCGACCTCGCTCGCCCACCCCTCCACGCCGTGGTCGTTCTCGTTCCCGCTCTCATGATCGACTCGATTCGTACGCATACTCCCGCGACCGTTTTGACGACTGGGACAGGGAGCGTGGTCGCTACGAGGATCGGAACAGGGAACTGGAGAGGGCGTCAGATCGGGACAGATACGAGCCGCGGCCTCGGTATAGCGACCGGAGAGAGAGCGATAAGGACCGAGAACATTTGACGGCTTTGCCGGGCTCGTATGGAACGCCTGGAAGCGATTTCGGTGCGTTCAATTCTCTGGATCCAATGCGAGTTGGCTGTCACTAACTTTCGTTTCCTCGGCGGTTCCCTCAGGACGTTACGCTGGTCCGGGCGGTCCTAACTCACTCCCGAGTGGCTCTCTTTCCGGTATGGCTCGGGCGCCCTCGTTCGATCCCATGTCATCGCCAAATCTCTTGACCTTCCGCGCCTTTGCAAGTTACATGCGCCCTTCTCTTCCCTCCTCCGTGGGCAACAACGACAGCGCATCAAGCGGGGCGCTTACGGCGAGTTACCAAGCGTACCGCCAGCGCTTCCAAGCCCGTCAGCTCTGGAAGTTCTTCGAGCAACGCAAGGAAGAAACGTGGTTCAAGGAGAAATACGGCCTTGGCGAGGCGGAGAAGGAGCTGAGGAGGCGCACGAAGGCCGCGGGAAGGAAGGGTCGTAAGGAGGCTTGGAAGGCCAGGATGGAGCAGGAGGGCGAGGTGGAAAAAGTCAATTTCGACATAAACGGTGAGCTTTCGATGACGACGTCCAAAGTAAGCATATTGTCTGACTTGTGGGACTGCTCTCTTGAAAAGGAGGTGCTCCACCCGCTCTTTCTAATCGCTTGGGCGAGCCGATGGAGCTAGTGGCTACAGTCGGCAACGACGCCGGGAACGATGCAGCAGATTCTTCCGCTGTTGGCACCGGTGGCGAGGGCGAAACCGGCGAAGGCGACGACGATGGTGCGCATTCCACTCCTTCCACCCCGGCCCACGGTGGCAAGGGAGCCGACGAGTCGGTCAAAGCGCAGATGGACGAGGGCAAGGAGCGAAAGGGCGACGCAGAGGCGGATTTGCTTTCCGTCCCTGCGGATCCGTGGCAAATTTTGATCAAAACCATTCCGCCGGACCTGAGCCGTGACAAGCTGGAAGAGGTGAGCGGATCCCAGTTTGAGTCTTTTTTTCCCTACCCCTCCATGCTAACGACGGCCGTACCCGCCGCGTCAGGTCTGTCGAAGCTTCGATGGTTTCCGCTATCTCGCTCTTGGAGAACCGAACTCGTCCAAAAAGTTCCACCGCGTGGGCTGGGCGCAGTACGAGCCTGGCACGGACATGGAGGCGGCTGTGTCCAAGCTTGACGGCTCTCGGATCGACAACTTCACCCTCCACCTCGGCCTCTCCGTCCGCCCTACGAATGCAAGACTTCGCACGACGGCTGAATATGCCAACGCGTCGAGTAGATTGGAGAAGGACATCGACCAGGCCAAGAGCATCGTCGAGGCGCTCGAGAAGGAGGACAGGGAGTTCCTCGGCGACGCGCTGGAGCCTGTCGGTGCTGAAGTCCAGGAGAGCGGTCTGGCGCTCATAGAGGCCGTCGCTCGTCGGCATGGCGTCCCTGAGCGTTCTGCCGATCAGTCGATGAAAAAGGAAGACGTGAGTGTCCGTCGTGTCGGGACCGTTGGTCTGTGATGATGATCGATGCTAGCTCTCGATGCTAACTCCCGAACTGTTCACACGATAGCTGAAAAAACTGCTCGATCTGCACATCGACTACCTTCGATCTGTGTATCACTGCTGCTACTACTGCGTCGCCGTGTGCGACTTTCCCGAAGAGCTCATACGCAAGTGCGCCAAGCACGTGCGCAAGGTGCCACCGGAGGGTACGAGCGTGGAAGAGAAGCGCGCGGGCACGGGGGACGAGACGTGGGCAAGGAACATTGATGATAAGGTGCGGCTGATCACGGAGAGGGATCAGGTGGATCCCACGAAATACGGCGGGAAGAGCTTTGACGCGTGAGTCTTGAGTTCCCTCCTATCCTCAAGAACCCGTCGAAGACGAAGTTTGGGTTTTCGCTGACCACGGCCTTGTTGTCGTTGTTCCCCGATTTCGTTTCACAGCGAGCTGGCCAAAATCGCAGCACCATACATCAAGCAAGAGGACGACGAGAAGCATCGTTGTAAGGAGTGCAGCAAGCTCTTCAAGGGAGCGCAATACGTTGAGAAGCACATTTTCAACAAACATAAGGACCTCCTAGGAGACTTTCCTGACGTGGTGAGCGTTCGAGTCTCTTGTCGTGCTCTCTGTTCTTGGGTGCGCAAGGGCAAGCTCTGATCATGCGGCGGCGTTCAACCTCGGTCATACACATCTCCAGTTGGCCTACTTTAACAACTACGCGCTGGACTCAACGCGAGCGCCGCCGTCGATGGCTCCAACGCCGACGGCTCAGCCACCGGCGATGATGGCCAACTCGATGGCAGCAGGTGCGGCTGGAATGATGATGGGTTTCCCTGGTATGGGCTCGTCCGGATTCTTCTCTGCTGCCTTCCCCATGGCACCTTTCACGGCAGCCAACGGGGGGGCGGCGGCGTCCATGTCGCCGTTTGGCGCGCCCGCCGCTTCGCCTCTTGCGAGCCGGATTGGCGGAGCACCGCTGCGGCTGAACGATCGGATCGGAGGGATGATGATGCCGAGCACGACGCCGGGAGGGGGTGGCATGGCGGCCAACGGGGGGAGCCCGGCTGGAATGTCCATGTCGATGCGCTCCGGCCTTGGTCCGTCGTCGTCGAGCTCGGCTCCGCCGCCGCCTCCGATGGACCCGGCGACGGTGGCGGCGGTGACGGCGCAGAGGCCGCTCGACCCTCGGGCCAAGGCGCAGCAGAGGGTCAGCTATCAGGACCTGGACAGCGCGGCGGAGGGTGAGGTGGGCGAGTTGAATTACTGACCGCGGGTCCGTCGGGTTGGGCTAGGGTTAAATGTGAAGTGTATCTACGATGTGTTTGTTGTCCTTCCTTTAGTCCGGCGCGCGCTGGGGATGTGGCGCGGTGGAACGGATGAATCGAGGGGTCTTTCATTCAGTTCGCCCAACGACACGACGGGAGGTGTCTTGTTGGTCGACGAGAGGCGGTCCCACGTGGTTAGATGATGCAGATATTGCGTAGCTGCGGCTGCGGCTGCGGTTGGCGATGGAAGCGGGGCAAAATGAAAGTCGGTGAAATGAAGGGCGCGGGAGAAGAGGAGAGCGGCGAAGGGCGCGTCGGCAAAGTCGGCCGACGGTTGGCCCCTCCGTGGCGGCTAGGCCACTCTGCTCTGAAATATGTGCTCTCCTCAAGCGCAGCACGCACGTAGACTGACCACGGACGGTGCTCGCGGGCGCTCGAGCACGTACGTACTCGACTGGGCTCGACTCGGTCCATGTCCTTCTCGGACGAACGGGCGGCGGCGGCGGGGAAGGAGGACGAAGGCAGGGGGAAGAAGGCGGAAGGACGGAAAAGAAAGGCGAGACGGGGAACGTGAGGGAACTGGATGGGCGGCCATGTACAGCCCTCCGAATCGAGCGGGGTACCGACCATGTAGCGGAGGTGGTGGAGGCGACGTGGGTGAGTTTGTGGGTCCCGCTTCGCTCAGTCTCCCTTCGTCTGAAGGATAACCCAAGCGGTTATGGTAGGCGGCGCCACCATCACGGGCCCCGGCGAGTTTCGCTGAAGTGAGGCGACCGAAGCGAACGACGGCGAGTCGACTAAGCTGGCCAGATTGGGCTGGTTCGGGCTTTGTTTAGGGTGGAAGATTGGAGGGCGAGGAGATGGCGTTGTGAAGGAGGGATGGAGAGAGTGGGCGAGGTGGGCGAGTATGTGCGTCGCCGGGCGGTGACCGAGCAAGGCCGAGCGCCGCGCCTACCGTCGTGAGCCGGGCAAGTATTGGCGGGTGTCGAGTCGATCCGAGCCGAGTCGCGTCGGTGAGAAGGTGGAGTGGTCGTCGGGTCGGCGAGGAAGGGGGAGGAGAAGGAAGAGGACGACGGTGACGGGGACGGGGACGAAGCGGGAGAGTCGGAAGATGGAGGAGAGACCGATAAGGATAGGCAAGGACAGGTGGAGGGCAGGCAAGGATAGACACGCGACAGCGACGGCGACGACGACGACGACGAGAACAAACGAACGAACGACGAACGACAACAACAACGTCGAACGACGGTGACGGTTGTCAGCAGACCACCAACACCGTCCTTGCTCGATTGACATCCTCGCCCTCGCCGCGCCCACCACTCTGTACTGACATTCCTTGCTCTCCCAGCTTTGTCCTTGCTCTCGCTTGCTCGCCCTCACTCGACTCCCCCGTCACCATCCCGCTCTCCATCCAACTAGCTCTTCAAGAAAATGGACGACCGCACCATCAGCCCCGCCCACGACACAAGTTGCGGCCCCCCGACGTCCATGCCTCCGACTCGCACTCCGCCGCCGCCCCCGCCGCCACAGGCGCAAAGAAGAGGGACCCTCTCCGTCGACACCAAGCCTGCCGCTCCTGCCGCCGTCGAAAGCTCAAATGCGATGCCCAGAGACCGACGGGCGGCACATGCGCGAAGACTTGGTCCGCCTACCAACCTGCCGACAATGCTGCCGCCGTAGCACCTCCTCCCTGTGTCTACGATACCCCCTCTCTCCCTCACTTCCTCTCTCCCCACGCCGCCGACCCCACGACGAAGGACTCACGAGGTTGGTACCGAGGAGTTCGAGGTAGTTCGCGCCCTCTCGCACTCCCTCTCGATAGTGATAAATTGCTCGTTGCGCGTGGAAATCGGCGAAAGAGAGGTTGGCTGATTTGGCTGTCGGCTTGCCGCCTTCGGACATGTGGGACGCGATGCGCCCCGGACTCTCGGTGCCGCCAAGTCCATGGCGGCCTGGGCCCAGGCTCAGACTCGGCTGAGAAGGGGTCTGCGTCGTTGAACCGGGAGGACAGGCCGAACGCGTCGATGGCCCACCCGAACGTCGTGCTCGCCGGTCCCGACGTGGAGGAGGGCTTGAAACAAAAGGCGAGGGAGGGCGTGGACATGGCCAGCGCGGCGGCCGCACCCGCTGACGGTTTTGCCCGAGTTCAACCAGACTCGTCGGCGTCGTGCGGTGACAGTGGCGCAGCCACGGCCTCCTCCGCTTGGTCGTCCACGCCGATGATGAGCGTCGTCGAAGCTCGCGTGAGCGCGACCAGAGGGATGGTCAGCGGCCCAACTAGTCCGACCCCGGTGGAAGACCCGGTGGTGGAGCAGCAACAGCGACAGGCTTGGTTCATGGCTCATCAGTACCAACAGCAGCAGCAGCAGCAGACGACGTCCCGCCAGGCGCAGGCGTACGATAGGGCGACGGCGATCCACGTCCCGTCGAGGGCGGAGCCGCAACAGGCTCAGATCCACCAAGCTCCTCCCAAGGTCTTTTCCTTCGCTCCCCCCAGCGCCCACGTACCTCGGATTCGAGGGCATGGACTGCTTCCCAGGCGTGGAGACGCCCGCATCCGCGCCTGGCCCCCCTTCAACCCCTCGCATGCGCCGCCCGTGACGTGGGATTGGACCATGTCGCTTGACCAGGTGTGAAGGCCTTCTTTTCTTCCTACCGTTTCGTCCTTCCCTCGTCCTCTGGCTGGCTGACCATGCGCTCCGCTCACCTGACCCTCTCGATACAGCAACCACGACCTTGACGGTGTGCGTTCGGAAAAAAAAAAATTCATGCAAGCCGCCGGACTAGACCCTCCATCCTCTCGGGGTAGGTGACCTGACTGGCCATCCTTCGCCTCCTTTTCCATCTCAACCCGCTGATCGCTCCCACATCGCCGTTATTTTATCGTCCATTCATGCCTCGGTCGTCCGTCCTTGGAATGGCCGACGGGTTGGCACAGAAACGTTGGCTGGGATGGAGCTCGACCTACGTTCGGTGGCCAAAGGACGGACGGTCGTTGGCGGCGAGTGAGTTAAGTGGCGTTTGTCCCCGCTAGTGCGGGCATTGTGCGGAGGCGAAGCCAGCTCACGGTGGGCAAATTTTCTTTCTTTCTACGCCCACGAGTATAAGACGAGTCCATCTTCACCGTTTGTACGTACGTATGCGCGACCGAGACCCGGGCGCGAAGGTCTGCGAAGCTTCCTGCTTCCTGTCAGTCCCCTTCCTAGACGCCGGGTTGTAACGTGGTTGTTCATCTTCGGGGAGCGCGAAGGGATGCTCTCTGCCAACCGAGACAGAGCCGAAGACTAGCCCCTCCTACTGGTCTTTGAAAGTTGCCTGCGATGATCGGGCGACGCAAATTCGTCGGCCTCCGACTGTGTGACTGCTCGACGAGGGGCCCGACGACGTACGTTCGCTTTTTGGGAGATCCTTCGAGACGATAAGATAGGCTGATAGGCCCGGACGATGTGGGGCAAAGATGACGACATCATGCGGCTAACGCTATCGGTAGGCGAAACGAAACCTGCCGAACCGGCTAGGTAGAGTTGAGGCGGGGCTTTGGAAAAGGTTTGATAGGGCTAAGGAGGCAGCGACGTTGCATGCTTTTTTTTTTTTTTTTTTGCTCGCGTCGGTCTCGTTCCTGTGAGAGTGGAATGACTTAAAGTTTCCAAAATGTCTTTTGGTTGCGAAAATACGAGTCCGCATCGTCGACGGTTCGGTTGGTCCAGGCGCGGAGAACGAGATGGCCGATTGCGCATCGATGGGCCTATTCCGCACCTCGTGTGCGTAGCTACAGGATATAATGCTCGCCGCGCGAAACGGCGCAGATATGGCTGCCATCTAAAAGGAGGGACTGCCCGACCGGATAGGTCGACGCAACCGGACCGGACCTCAGCGGCCGAACTGCATGGCCACATCGACGCGATTGATAAAGTCGATGCCTTTGGCGCGGAAGCCGTCCTTTTCGATGAACGTGCCGCCTTTCGTATCACCCGGGGGATGCGAAGAGGACACGGGAGGTGTGGTGTGGGGCGGAATGGCAGAATGAGCCACCACCCGGTTACCAAATGCCATCGCCGGCCGACGTTTTTGTTTTTTTTTTTTTCGCAAAGACGTTGGCCATTCAGCCCCTCGAGCTCGACGCTCACCTTCGGTAGAGTTGCGGTAGACAATGTTCTGTCCTCCCTGCGAGTACTCAGGCCAGTGCGGTGCGCCATCGACTGTCGACGTCCGAGTGGCCGTGCGTACAAGCGAGCGGGGGAAGAATTTCAGCGGCGAGTAACGGAGACGGTCCCCTATTAGATTGTCACATCGCTACTCCCTGTTATGGTAGCCCCCCAGCTCACCTCCGTTCAAGTTAGGGTCGAGGTGATTGGCAAAGCTGACCCAGCTGCTCTGCATGAGCGCGGCCAGGTAGAGGTCCTGAGGCGAGTCTCCGCGAGGGTTGTTCGTCTGGGCGGAGGTGAGGGGCGAGTCAAAGACGTAGGGAGCTGCTTGTTCATTCGTCCACGGGTGTCGTTCAGTCCGTGAGCGAACGATTCCGGAAGACGCGATCGACCGTTGGTCGCAGCGGAACTCACTCTCAACAAAGTGGGTCACTGGTCATCCGGAGAGGTAGGACCGCCCGGGGAGACGAGCAAAATAGGAAGCTGTCAGCGACGGTCAGAAGCGCAAATTTGGTTTCCGCACGGCGACGTCGATTCCAACCCCCACCCCACCGGGCCTGCGCACCTCCTACATCAGGAGCTTGGTAGAACGGCAAGTGATCGAAGCGATACGAGAAGCAAGGCTGGGTCTTGCTCATGATCTGCATCATGTTGCGCCGTGTGCCGATCATCGTCAGGTCACCAAACTGCGTGCATGCATGGCCCGGTCGTCCAACGGAACGAAGAAGGGAAGAAGCGTGAGTGCCTTTTGTCCAAGTGAAGCCGACGAACGGAGCTAGTCCCTTCATTCGGAAAAGCTCCGGGTATCGAGTCGGAGTATAAAATGGCAGAGGCGGGAAACCAACGCACAATGGCCTGGCTCTTCTTATCCAACTTGCCCCCACTCGCGGCGGGAAGATCGCCGGTGCCAAAGGGACATCCCTGGGCCGGGTCGTCAGGGTATAGTGCGACGAGCTCGTCGATCGTGGAGTTTTGTGCACGACCGGATGAGGCGGCTTTGTCGGTTCGTACAAAACGACGAGGTAGGAAAGGGAGGAACGGAAGGGTGAGATGGGCGGGGACGGATGAAGATCTGACGCTTCCATCAACGCCTCTCACCGTGCAGCGCGTCCTTGAGCTGCTGCTCGGTGTTCACTCCGTGCGCTCCGAACGCTTGTCCTTCGTCCGTGTTAGCGCCAGCGAGGACGGCGACACCTTTGACGTACCTCCCCAGACTGAGGAGCACGCTAGGGTAAGTGGCGATGAGTTGGCCGTCGATGACGGGGTAAAAGTCGCCGTAGGCTTTGGCGTTGGCCTTGGCGGCGGCGAAAAAACCAGAGTAGGGAGCTTTGCGTAGGCAGGAGACGGACGCGGAGGAGGGGCTCAACGGGCAGGAAAGGTTTTTAGCGATCAAGTCGTACGACGGTTGGTAGCTGACGGCGGAGAGAAAAGCGGAAAGGGATCAAAAGGTGGGCCAGGTCGTATGAGCGCGACTTGATGGTGGCGGAGCATACGCAGGATCGCTAGGACGTGGAACACGTAGCGCTCACAGGGCCGGAGTCTCATATCGGAGTGTGGTCGGATTGCCGGATCTTGATGGACGCGGGAAGCATCGCAGTGGCACCATGGCGGAAAAGGGGGATTTAGCACGTCCCTTTCCCTTCTAACCACGCTCCCGGATAGGACAGCCAGACTCACTCCATGATGGCGGCCCTGAACAACTTTTCGTCCTGTGCGACGAGATGGATTCCAATCGACTCTGCACCCGCGCTCTCTCCCCAGATGGTGATCTTGTTCGGGTCGCCACCGAAGGCTTGGATCTGCGGGACGCAGGAAGGGGCCGATTTCCAAGGGAGGTGAGCATCGTCGGAGAAGGACATGGGGCGGCAAAGGATGGAGAAAAGACCCACGTTGTTCTTGATCCAGTGCATTGCGAGGCGCTGTTGTCACGAAGCCATGTCGCGTCGAAGGACGCAGTTTGCGTAAGTGAACTATGAGCTCAAATCATTGACGCACCATCCTCGTTTTGAAAGACGGCGTGAGGGGCCTGTGAGGCCAAAGGGACAAAGAACGAAAAAAAAAAAAAGGCGACTGCCGGCGCACCTGATCCCACAAGCCAAGGTTCTGCACGCCCTCATCCTCGACCTGCTGTCCGCTGAGAAAACCGAAAGCGGAGACGCGGTAGTTGAACGAGACGAAGAGGACTGGCTGTTTCATCGCTTCGGACGCGCGGTGGACTAGTAGATTGGCCCGCAAGCGGAGGAACGGGGTTTGGATGGACGAGCGGAGGGACGGGACGCTTGAGACGTTGTGCAGACAAGAGCAGGGATGGAGTAAAAGGTTGAGCGTAGAAAAGCGATGGCGTACCGATGTAGGAGCCGTTGTAGCGAATGTCGGCGCTCCCGCCCATCTTGAAGCCGCCACCTAGAACGGGGGGGGGAGAGGGAAGGAAAGAGGAGCAGGTGGAGTCAGTTCGACTCACTGCTTCGGCAGACGAGAACGTTGGCGACCTCACCGTAGATCCAAACCATGACGGGAAGGTTATCCCCTGCTTTGACATTGTCAGGACGGATGACGTTGAGCGTCAGGCAGTCTTCATCGAGGGTATAGCTGAGCGGTGGGGCAGGTCGAGTGTGATGGATGAGAAGAGGGAGGTGGAAAACGGCGAAAGGGACTGTGAGAGGAAGGACAAGGGGACGCGGAATGGAGGCAGTGACTGACCCGACGTCATCGCCGCCTGTGCCGGGACAGATAGGCCCGTAAGCCTTGGCGTCCTTCGTGGCATTCTTCTGGCCTGCCCTCTTCGCCCCGGAGGAGGAGGAAGTAGTCACAGCGCGAGGCTTCCTCAGCCGGTAATCGCCGACGGGGGGGAGGGCGTAGGGCACTCCACCGAAAAAGTGCTGAGAGAAGGTGGGGAGCTCGATGCCGGCGTAGGTAGTGCCGTCGGAGAGTGTGGCTGAGGGACCGGAAACGGAGGAGGGGGAGTAGTTGGCTGCGCGGGACGAGGAGAGGAGAGCGAAGAGGAGGAGGAAGACGGCCTGAAGGATGGCGAGGGCCATCGTGGGCGACTCGTGTGGATAAGGAGCGTGGGGGGTGGATGAGTGTGCGGGGTAGGAGATTAGTGGAATAGGTGAAGACAAGCGAGGCGACTCGGGCGTGGAGAAGGAGCGTGGGGGCGGAAGTGGGCGACGAGGCGTGTGGAGTATAAATTAGTGGAGCAGGTGAATACAGAAGAGAGCGTCGGAGATGGAGGAGAGAGGAAGAGGCGACGTGGTGATGATCACTTGCGATCGTTGCGGTCCATCATCCATCCATCCATCCATCCTGTCTTCGTGTTCATGCTCTCCATTCTTGCCCCGCAGCGTCGCACAAGGCTCGGAAATGGCTGGACGACAACGACGAGGAGGACCGGGCGACAACGTGTCATGCACGCCGACGATCCTTCTCGTGCGGCAAAGTGAGACAAACAGGAACGCTCGCTTTCCCCATCCATCATCCACTGACCAGCGTTCCTCCAGCCGACGTCGAGAACACAGGAATCGTAGTTGTCGCCCATTCTCCCTCGCACGGCACCGACGCGGCAACGACGGCTCGGACGCGGCGGGCGCGCGCGGGGAATAGCGCCCGGCCATCAGATAACGGGAAAGACGGAAAGGAAGGCGTCTGTCTATTCGGCCGTCGTATATAACCACGATCGGACGTCGTCGCCTCTGTCCCGCCGCCGTCTATCTAGCGACAACACGACGCCCACCGAGCATGCCCGTCGCCCAGTTGCCCGCCGCCGACAGTCACTCCGCCGCCGTCCGACTCGCCTACATCGACAGCTGGAACCTGGACGACGGCGACCGCGGTCCTGTTCCCCGCGTCCAGGGCCGCGCTTATACCACCATTATCGCCTTGCATGGCGCTGGCTTCGATCACGGTAAGCGGGGGCACATGCGAGTCGGCGGTGCGACATGACGTGACGTGCTGAGCCGTCCGTCCGCTTCCCGTCCCTTCCTCAGAGGCCTTCCGGCCGCTCGCCCGGGTCATGCCGCCGACGGTGCGCTTGCTCGTGCCAAACCAACGCAGCTACCCAGGTTCGTCTGCGGCTTACCTTGGCGACGGCGTGACCGACATGCCCGTCGACGACGCTTCCTCCAAGCCCGACCCCGACCTCGACGCCGACCCCGCTCCCGCACGAGCCGTACAGCCGCCACGCAAGGCCGAGGTGGCCAGGAGGTACGCCGAGGACGTGGCCGGCTTTGTCCGTTTTGTCGTCGACGAGCTCGGCGTACCGTCTCGTGCCGTCTCTGAGAGCGGCAGCGGGAGGGAGGGCGGCGTGGTCTTACTGGGTTGGTGAGCGTCGGTCCGATGACAAACAAACAAACAAACAAACAAACAGACTGACTGACGACGATGACCACCTGCCGAACGCGCGGACAGGTCAAAAGGCACGGTTCCGCTGCTATCCATCATGCTCTCCCTCCTCCCATCCCGTACCAAATCCAACCTCAATCCATCAGCCCACCTGGCGCCTCTCCCACCGACTCTCCAAACGACGCTCGAAAGCCACGTGCGGGCGATCCTCCTTTACGAGCCGCCTGGATCGGCTCTCGGCCGCGTGCCCACGCCGGACTATACGGCGGCGATGAATGGGCCAGGGTACGAAGAGTGGACGAAGGAGCGGTTTGCCAATGCGTTCCGGCAGTTTATCCTAGGCGTAGCCAAAGAAGAAGAAGTGGAAACGGAAAAATCAGGATCCGAATCCGGGGCGGAGACGATCCGTAGGTCATGGCACCCAGAGTGCGTCGCACACGCCTTCTCGTGGAACGTCGGCGTGACGCCAGACGAAGGGGCTGCGCTGTGCCACAAGGCGTTTACCGAGGACGTGCGTCTCGGCGATCGGGAGGTGGGCGTGGGGTACCTGTACGGCACCGCGTCGCCCGAGTACGTCCTCGATGCGGTGCGCACCGTACGATCCTGGATCGTCGAGCAGAAGCAGGAGCACAGCGGGGACAAGAAGAGGAGGAGGAAACTCGCGTTCGTCGAGATGCCGGGATTAGACCACTTTGCGATGGCCAAGGACCCGCGCGGCTTTCTGCGCTTCGTCCTGCGCGCTTTGGCCGAGGCCGAGGCCGAGGAGGCGACGGTGGTGAGCGGCGGGGCATGAGGGAGGAGGGAGGGAGGGAGGCGCCCTGCCGCTCGCTCGCTGTCTTGTGACGAACGTAGCTATCGATCGATCGAGACGGCTAAGCGCCGCCGTCGTCGTCGTCGTCGTGGCAAGCCGGTTGTGGGAGGGCTAGAAAGGGCTGCTCTGCGTGTTCTGTTATCGTGCATGGGACGACAACGAGTAGTATACAAAAAGGCGCGAACGAACGAACGAAGGGCGATGATAATCACCTGCTAGGCCTCGAGAGATCGGCCCTGGAATCGGTCCTGGAAGAAGCGGAGGCGGAGGCAGAGGCGGAACCGGACGAAGGAGGCCTGCTAGCACCGCCAGGCATCTCCCTGCTCCTTGCCACCCTGTCCAACAAGCCGCTTGCGCTCCTGTGCGTCCCCTTCCTTCCTCCCGAGCCAGACCCTGTCGCCGGCGGAGACCCGGCACCGGCGCCGGTACGGCCGCTGCCTACCGTTCTCCCGACGTGCGGATGAGCCTGTGCTCCGCGAGCGTCGCCTCCCCGTTCTCCTCGAGGAGAGCTGCCGGGGACCGTCTCGGCGGGCGTGCCGCGCCTGTGAGCGTACACGTCCGGAACGCGCACGTCCGTAGCGTCGCCCTCCACGAGCCTCACGGTCGCATTGTCGGCGATGGCGAGCGGGGCGTCCTGGCGGATGCCAGATGGGACGGCGGGTACGGAGTCGATGCCTCCCCAGTAGGAGGCGCCTGGGATGAGCAGCCGGTCCATGGTGGAGCGGAGGGCGGAAGGGGGAGGGAGGGCGGTGCCGGACTTGGTGATCGCGGAGCGAGGTCGTTCTGCGAGCAGGTGGGCTAGAGAGCGGGAAAGCGTACGGGCTGGGCAGGAGGGACGAGTGGATGACATGGTGAGCACACACACGGAAGGAGGCGAGGAAAAGACCGTTCGACTCGGTCACTCACCCAGGCTTTTCTCCGCTTCCCCAGGCGCAAGCGACCCTCGTCCCTCGCGCAGTCTCCAAGTCTGCCACTCCTGCAGGGCGCGAAGAACGGCGGCGTTGTCGGCCAACCGGGCGGTCGTCCGTTCTTCTCGATCGAGGTCGCGCAGGCCCGAGGTTAGGAGGGCGGGGTCGAGTCCGGCGGATTCGAGTCCGGCGGATTCGAGTCCGGCGGATTCGAGTCCGGCGAGGTCGAGAGCGTCGGGGGTAGAGTCGACGGCTGCGGCCGGAGACGGGGAAGAGGGCGGTCGGAGGTGATAGGATTCGAGGCCGGCGAGCGAGGACGGAGCGGTGGTCATCGTCTCTTCCGTGCTTCCTCGGGACGCCCTCCTGTTGAGCGGAGCGACGACGACTTCGTCGTCGTCGTCGTCATCGCCCTCTCCAAGAGTTCCCCTAGGCCTCCCCCACGACTCATCCAACACCTTCCTCCTCTTCTCCTCCCTCTGCTCCATCTCCAAACTCTGCTCCAGACCAAGGGTTGCCTGGGCAGAGTCGTAGGTCGGGGCAAAGCTGGCATAAGGCGAGTAGTAGAGGTGACGGACGGAGGCAATGTTGGGCTCGACGCCCTGCCAGCCGGAGTGGCGGGGCCGCTTGAGGGAGGTGTGGCGGTGGACGCGCGAGCCAAGGTGGGGCGGGGGCATGGAGGCAGAGAGGGAGGCGAGGGCGGAGGGGGCTACGGAGATGACGTCGGCGAGGCCTGGGGAGGTAAAGGTAAGATGACGGAGTCAATGGTGAGTCAGAAGGGAGGCGGACGGCGGCCGTGGTCAGGGAACGGGCGAGCGCAGACACTACACTCACCGGTGTCCAAGTGGACGACATCGCGATCATGGAGGTCGACGGCGCTGGTAAAAAAGTCACCGGCGGGCAGCTTGATGTGCAGCGCGTACTTGGCCGGGCTCGCGGGGGAAGCGGACGTCGAGGCGGAGGTAGAGTCGAAGAGAGGGCCGTCGTGCCGCTCTTCCTCCTTGACGGTGGTCACCATCTTGTCGTGCCGTCCGAATGGAAGAATGGACGCGGTCGGTGTCCGAGGTGGGTGTGGAGGCGACGATGGAAGGACGACGTGCCGCAGTCACGTGCGCGGCGGTCGTGACGAAGGAGACCGAGGACGCCGGCGGGCTCGGACGGCGATGATGGCGATGATGGCGATGGACGTGCGTTGGACGGCGTGGTTGTATGGCGACGGAGCCATCTCGGACTGGATTGATCACATCATGCGGTCCGTCGGTCGATCTCATCGTCCGTACGGTCTCCTTCGACGACGACGAGGATGACTGTGAGTCGTAGGAAGGCGAGTGCGACGTTGGCGATCTATTTTGCATATCTCGATGCATTCGAGGGTGCATAGGACGTGCGCAGGCGGCCATCGTGTCGTGTCGGTCGTCGGTCGCTGTACGTACGTACGTACAGTACGTGCAGGATGTACATATGTGCGCACCTCCTTTTCCTGTGATGCGGTCGCGGGGGGCGAGCGGGGTTCGGGAGATTAACGTACATGTATGTATGTATGCGCAGGACGGGTTGACTATGTTAGTTTAGTTAAGGACAGGAACGTGGCTCCTGTGAGTAGAGAGCGCACAGGGAGCGCTGTGTGTCTGTGCGTGTCTGTCCTCCCGTCTTTCCGTCTGTCTGTCACCAGGACGGGCGTGGGCATACGCTGCGCTGCGCAGCGGAAAAAGGGGAGGCGATGAGATGAGATTGCCGACGGATGTGGTCACTTGATTCGAGCGGGGCGCGAAGAAGCAAAAGAAAGGATAAGGAACGGAAAGACGAGGCGGAGGCGGGAAAAGGAAGGAGGGGAGGGGGACGGCGGGGCTGCGGAGTTAAGGAGCAGGACCCGCTTCGACGGAGGCTGGCTGGCTGGCTGCTCGCCGGCTGGATGAACGGTTCCTACAGACAAGTGCCGCGCTTCCGGACGGGAGACGGCGGCGGCGGCGGCGGCGCCCAGCTCTTTGGCCCGCCGCGGTCTGCGACCAGTTACGGTCAGCAGCGTGAGTTGCGATCACGTGATGCAGCGAAAGAGAGGTTCGTTTGCTATGTGCTGTGTGTGTGCCGTCGGGTAGTAAGCAAGCGGGCGGGCGACGTCGTGGTGTATGTGCGTCGGGCGTAGTCCTGCAGTACTCGTCCGCTTTGCAGTGCCGTGGGGGTCCTCCGGTTCCTGGGCTGTTTGCTGCTTAATTCACTTCATCCATCTGTCCATCCATCCATCCGTCCATCCCTCAGCGGTGCATGGGGGTGAGCGGCGAGAAGATGAGCGTGAGGACAGAAGAATGGGAATGACGAGGGAACGGGAATGACGAGGGCGATCGATGTGCGAGCGATCCAACGTTCTTTTTCATCATCATCATCATCATCTCATCATCATCAATCCACCCACGTCGTCCCACCCTCCTTCCCTCCCTCGCTCACTTACGTTGATCCTCATCCGACGCAGCCCGCGACGGCCCCGGCGGGGGTTCAATTGGCGAGCGAGCGGGGCGTGGCGTCAGAAGAGGGGACGGGATGGATGGATCCGGCGAGTGAGTGGGTTATGTATGGAACTGCATTGCGGTCGGGGCCTAGTCCTTAAACGGGGATACTTGCTTACGTACTGTATTGTATTGTATTGTACTGAACCCCGCGCCAAGCTAGTTCGCTAGCTAGCTACTGTAGCTAGCTAGTCGCGCTTACGGTCGAGTATTGGTATTGTCTGGCTAGTATTGTAACGTAGTCCTTCTATTACGGCCGCTACCCTTCCCTTGCCGAGCGAGCCCAGCCAGTAGTAGCCAGTAGCCCACGCCAGCGTCCGTCCGTCCGTCCGTCCGTCCTTACCTCCGCCCATCCGGCCGTCCCACTCCAGCGCCTGGGAGAGGGAGGGGATCCAAGGAAGGCCTAGACCGCCTCGCTTGGCTGTCTGCCAGTCCAGTCCATCCGTCGTCGGTGTGTGAGTGTGTGTGTCTGTCCTTCCTGGCGCGCCGCATGGCGTTCTCGGTCGGTCGGGCCGTCGGTCGTCGGCGTGTGTTCTTTGCCTTGCCTTGTCTGGCTAGTTAAGTCTGCATTCGCTGGTCTGGTCATCGGTCTGGTCTGGTTCGCTCGCTAGTCCGTCACTCACTCAGTCCGTCGTTTGTCCACACGCTCCTTTCCTCGCGTAGTCCACGAGTCTAGTCTGCCCGCTGCCAGCCATCAATCAGTCAGTCAGCAGCAGGCAGTCGGCCGCCGGTCGCGTATTCACGGCCAATCTTCACCTTCGCTCCATCCCATCCCAACCTCGCGACTTTCGACTCGCCCCCATTTCTCTACGCCCCTCATTTTCCTTCTTTTTCTTTTTCCTTTCTCTTCCTCGCTCCTCCCTCTTCCATCTCCGACCCCTCCTCCCGCCTCGCCGCGCCGCGAGCCCCCACCGGTCCCCGCGTGGAGCCAGCCCAGCCCATCCCAACCCAACCGACGAGCGAGCAAGCGAGGAAGCGAACGCAGCCCAGCCCACTCAACCGCTCACTCGAGCCCACCCCGATCCCGGTGTAAGTGCAGTCCAAGTCCAAACCTCAACACTCATTCGCGCGCGCTACCTTTGCCTGCCTATCGCCGCCGCCGCGTCGCACAACCAACTAACCCAAGTCCGCGTCTGTCCACCCACCGACCAGGCCCAACCACCGTCTCCTCTTCTCCTCTCTCATCTCATCTCCTCCCCATCCTTTCCTCTTCACCACCATCCCCGCCGCCGCCGCCGCCGCCGCCGCCTCCTCCTCCCTCTCCACTACCACCCCCTTCCCCTCCGCCCTCCCTCGCCATCCATACCCCGCCCACCTCTTCCTCCCTCCCTACGCCCACAACCGCGCTCGTAGCCGAGCTAAACACCCCCCCGACCTTGCGTTAGCCCCCTCCGCCTACCCCGGTTCAGTCGCATCGTCTCGTCGCCTTCCCCTCCCTAGCGGCAGAAAGGACGGCAGAGATAACTGGGCGAGTCGTCTTTGAGAGTTTGCGTACACCGTGAGCGTCCTCCTTTTTCCCTTTTTCTTCTTTTTTTCATTTTTCCCCTCGCTCTTTCTCGTCATCATTCAGTCTTCCGTCCGTCGTCTCGACGCTGCTTCGTTCGACCCTTTTTTGCTCTCCCCCCTTTCATCCATCCTCTTCCTCCTTGCCCCCTTCCTCCTTCCTTCTCTCGCCCCTCGAATTTACTCTCGCCTCCCTTCGGCCCCGTCGCGCATGAACGGCCAACCGCAGGCCTCTATTTACTCCTTCCTCCGTCTTCTCTTCCCCCTTCTCTTCTCTTCCGCCCCTCGGCCGTCCTGATCGGATCACTCACATCCGCTCACATCCATCCAACTCACTCACTCTTCTTCTCGCCCTACGTCCACTCCTTTCCACTCCTCCTTCACATCACATCCTCCTCTTCTCCCTCAACATCCACCCTCTTTTCCTCATTCTCTCCGCCCGACCCCCACCGCCGTGCCCTCTCTCCGCAGCCTCCACGCCTGGCCACATATCCCCCCTACGCCGCCGCCTTTGCTGCTCCTCCCAATCCTTCCCCACCGCCTCGGCGATGCTCGAAGCGCCCACACAAGGCGTCAACGGCACACAGCCTCCCCCGGCCTCCGCGCCCCCCGTCTCCAGCATGCTCCCAGTCCAACCCCCCCAACAGCAGGCCTACACCAACTTCTTTCCCCCCTATGTCGTGACCAGCTCCCCCATGGGCCTCCCCCCCTCCTCCGCCCCCTCCGCTGGTCCTTCCCCCGCCGTCGCCACCAGCCCTCACACCGCCACCTATCCCCCCATCTCCTATCCCGGCAGTCCCGGCTATCCTCCTGCCTCCTACTCGTCCACCGCCAACCCACACTCCACCTATACTCCCTCATACCCCGCCCCTCAGCCTTACCCCCAGTTCGCCCCCGCCAGCAACACCCAGGGCGCTCAGACTGCCGCTTCCATCGCCGGCCAGCACGCCACCAACTTCTCTCACCCCGGCTCTTCCGCCAACGCCGCCCACGGCCCCACCGGCTCCATGCAGCCTCCCTCCGGCTACCCGCCAGCATCCATGGCCAGCCCCGGTGCTCCCATGGGCGGCGGCATGATGACCTACGGCTCCATGTCCCCCGGCGCCATCGGCGCGCCCTACGGCGCGCCTGCCATGGCCCCACAGCCCACCCACATCGCCGCTCCCGGCTACGGCTCCTTGTCGCACCACTCGACGGCCGCAATAAACCCGTACGGCTACTCGCATCATCCCCACCACCACCCTCACACCCACCATGCCCACCAACCCATGCACGGCCGACATCGCGTCACCACCACATTATGGGAGGACGAGGGCACGCTCTGCTTCCAGGTCGACGCCCGGGGCGTTTGCGTCGCGCGAAGGCACGGTTAGTGTGCCCCGCCGTTTTGGCCGGCCCACCCGTCTTCTCACTCGCCTTGCCTTTGCCTTCACCCTGCAGACAACAACATGATCAACGGCACCAAGCTTCTCAACGTGTGCGGCATGTCCCGCGGCAAGCGCGACGGCATCCTCAAAAACGAAAAAGAGCGCATCGTCGTCAAGGTCGGCGCGATGCATCTCAAGGGCGTCTGGTGCGTCGTTTGAGGTCCTCTCCGCCCGTTCGTCCGTCCACCCACGCGGCCGCGCGTGTATGCGTGCGAGCGTGAAAAAAAAACGACTTGTGTCAGCTAACCTGCGTTCTATAATGCGCGTGGCCCTTCCTCTTACCGCTCTCACAGGATCACGTTCGAACGTGGAAAACAGCTCGCCGAGCAGAACGGCATCGCCGAGATCCTCTACCCCCTCTTCGAAACCAACATTTCTTCCTTCCTCTACCACCCCGACAATTACCCGCGCACCGCCGCCGTCATGGCCGCCGCTCAGGAGCGCCACCAGTCCCGACAGCGCACCGCCAACGGCAGCCCCGGCGCCGCCGCTAGTACGTCGACCGCCCCCGGCGCCGCTCCCATCGGCAGCATGGCTGCTCCGCCCCCTTTGATCCGTGCCAACACCACCCCCCTCGGCTCCGGTAGCTCCGGGTACAGGGTCGGCGAGGTCTCCGGCGCTGGCAGCTTTGCCTCCGGACTCACTCACCTTCCCTGGCAAAACCACGGCGTGAGCTCCGCTGGCGACCTCTCCTCCTCCGTCACCCAGCCCGGCGCTCCTGCTTCTCTCACTGCCCACGTTTCCCTGCCCGAACCCCACTCGGCCTCGTACGCCCACCAGCCGTCCTCCATGCACTCCGGCATCCTTCCAGGCCTCACCGGACCCCTTCCGCCCCCGCCGCAACAGCAGCAGCCTCAGCCTTCGACTTTGCGCCCCCTCCCCCCCGACCGTCGGCACTCTATGCCAGTCACGCTCAGCCAGATCCAGAACCACGACGCGGGCAACGGATATACGGACCCGCGACCCACGGCCGGCGTCAAACGCGCCTTCGAGGACGACGACGCGGGCAACAAGGACCCGTATGCGGCGACCTACGACCCGGCGCAGAGCGCTTACCATCACCACTCGGCCAACGACGGAACGACCAATGGTGTGTCCGTGTCGTCCATGACGGGCGCCAAGGCCATGGGTCCCAACGGACCGTCGCCCACGGCGGCATCCAAGCGAACCAAGTACGAACCCGATGCCCTCTCCGACGTCTCTGGCCCTCGTGACTCGCTCTCCAGGAATTGGGCCACTGGATCGGCGTTCGATACCGGCTCGTCGTCGTCGGTGGGCGCGGGACCAGTGTCGAAGCACGACTACCGGGACGACGCGTTCGTAACCGCGGCGGGCGCAGGCGCCGGTGGCGTCGCCCAGGGCGTTGGTCGTCCCAGGCCTGTCGGCGAGAGCCGCGCTCTGTGACTGGCCGGAAAAGGGGGGGTGGAGGGGGCCAGGCCGCGAACGGATGGTGGTGGCCTGACTGGGAGCGCTTACGACCGGCGTTGGGATCGTTCCTTGTTTTCCGCCTCACCGCCGTTCCTCCATGGTCCTCGAGCTGGTAGCTCTCGTCCCCGTTCTCCTGCTCTCACCTCCCCCCACCGCCTCGGCCCGCCCGACCGTTCGTCCCTTTATGCCCATTTTTCGTCATGCCCTGTCCTCTCGCCTCCGTCGGCCAATCGTCCGACCTCGAACACTTCTCTCTTCCTTTTCGGTCTCAACCTTGCGTTCAGGGACCGTTCCCCTTTCGTCCAACTTTCTTCGGTCGGTTCTCCTCCCTTTTCCGCTATCCGCACCATGCTTTGGGCTTAATTTCAGTTCCTCCTTCCGTCCCCAGCCTTCTTTTCTTCTTCCTTTCGTCTTTCGCCATACAGTATCTATTTCGAACCCCCCCCCCCCCTTCTTCCGTCGGCTCGCCTGTGCCTTCGCTTTCAAGCTCATCCAGCTTCTTTCCTCTTCGTCGCTTTGCGCTCCCTCGCACATCCCAGGGCGAGACGTCCGTCCAATCTCTTTGCGGGCGCGGCGCGGCGCGACCTTTTTTTTTTTTTTTTTTTTTTCGATCTACTACCCTCTTCTTGTTGGATCGTCACCGGGCGTTTGGTGTCTTCCTTTCCTCTGGTCTAGGTTTCGTTCGGCTCGATCCGAAAAAAAATGCCTCGCCTTTTGTCTTCCCCTGTCTTCTCCCGTCTCTTCTCCGTTCCATCTCGTGCTATGTCCTATCGTCCTCCTCTCCCCGCGCCATACCTTTCGTGCGTATTCTTCCTTTTGTCCGTAGGCTTCCCTGTCAGTCATTTTTCACCGTCGTCTTTCTCTCCGTCTCTTCTTCGTGCGCCTTGCCTCTCTCTCTCCGGCCCCCACTCCTGTTGAAATACCATGAGACGTTGCACACTGGTCAGGTCCGGCAAGGCGTGCGAGGCCTAGACGTAGTCCCACCCTCGCCCAGCGAGAGGGGAGTGGAGAACGACGGCGGACGACTACGCGCGTGCCCGGATGTGCGCTGCCGGGCTCTTGCTCTCGGCTGCGGTAAACGGCAGCGGTAAGAACATTGTCGGGTTCATCGTTCCGCGGGCCGCGAAGGCGAGAGCTCTCCAGGCAGGAAGGAACACGAGCCGAGGCAGGCTACTTGTATTTGTCGTTTCGTTCGTTCGTTCGTCGTTCGCCCGCCGTCGTGTCGTCCTCCTCCTCCTTCTCGCCTCTTCCCCACTACCTCTTCCTCTTCACCACCTTCTCTTCACCACCTCGCACCCATCCAATCCCCTTTATTCACCATGGCCCCCACAGCTACAAACCCCGTAAAAGGCACGCGCGACCACGAAGGCATCGAAAACTATACCAAGTTTTGGCAGAGGGACGCCAAAGACGATTCGGAGGTGGATAAGGAGAATCGGTTGGATCAGTATACTGCTGTTATTAATGGTGTGTTGCGTTGCGTTGTGTTGCGTTACGTTGGATGGGGAGGTGTAGAGAGGGAGATTGGAAGGGAAATGCGTTTGCGTGGCGCTTGCTGACCTCGTCTACCGGCTTTTCAACACGCCGTCCGTCGCTCTTAGGCTATTATGATGGCGCGACTGCCTTCTACGGTGAGTTGTTGTGCAGTCTCTTCTGAAGCCTACCCCCGCCAGTTTCCTGACCGGCCCGCCTTGTTTTGTTTGTTTGTTAAGAGTACGGCTGGGGCCAGAACTTCCACTTCGCCCGCTACTACCCCGGCGAGGCCTTCTTCCAGGCCATCGCCCGGCACGAGCACTACCTCTCCGCTTCGATGGGCCTCAAGCCGGGCATGCGCGTCCTCGACGTCGGATGCGGCGTCGGAGGTCCCGCCCGCGAGATTGCCCGCTTCTCCGACGTGCACATCACCGGCCTGAACAACAATGCGTACCAGGTCGCAAAAGCCCAGGCGTACACTGAAAAGGCCGGCCTGGCGGGACAGGTCAACTTTGTCAAAGGCGACTTTATGAAGCTCGACGAGCAGTTTGGCGAGAACACGTTCGACGCCGTTTACGCTATCGAAGCTACCGTTCACGCTCCCAACTTTGAGGGCATTTACGGCCAGATCAAAAAGGTCCTCAAGCCCGGTGGAGTGGTGAGTGAGAACGGCGGCTCGTCCAGCGTTGTTCGCGACGCTTGCTCACGTCCTCCACCTTGACACCTCTGCCCCAGTTCGGCGTGTATGAGTGGTGCATGACCGACGCCTGGGACCCTTCGAACCCGGACCACAAGAGAATCGCACACGGCATCGAAGTCGGCGACGGCATTCCTGAGATGCGTAACATTGCCAACGCCCGCAACGCCCTCAAGGAGGTCGGCTTTGAGGTCGTCCACGAGGAGGATCTCGCGGACCGACCGGACAAGATCCCGTGGTACTACCCTCTCGAAGGCGACGTTCGCAAGGCCCAGACGATGTGGGACTTGGTCATGGTGTGGAGGTGAGCCCTTCCGTCTCTCGTTTTCACCACCCTCCGCCTTCTCATCCGATTTACCTTTTCGTCTCGGTTCAGGATGACCGCTTTTGGCAAGTTTATCACCCAGAACGCCGTCTGGGGTCTCGAGAAAGCGCGCTTGATCCCCAAGGGCTCTTATGACGTTGGCGAGGCGCTCAAGACGGCCGCTGACGCGCTCGTCGAAGGCGGCCGGACAAAGCTCTTTACGCCCATGATGCTCTTCATCTGCAAGAAGCCCGAATGAGCGCCCGTACGGCGCGCTCGTCTCGACCACTTTCCTTTTGGTTCCAACCTTTCCTTTGATCGCAAGCGTGATCTCCGATGGACGTCCGTTCTCTTCGCCCTCCGTCATCCTCCCCCACGATGTGGCAGTGCAGTTACGGCCGGCAGATACCCGACGGACGCTCGTTCTTGTCCCCGCTTCTTTCCAATCCGCCATGTACATACCCACCTAGACCATCCCTATTTCTTCCAAGGCCCCCCGTGGACGGCCGCCACGCTCCTTCTATTCTGTTTGCTTTCAATACGGTATCAGACAATCTATCCCCGTTTCAATGTCCCCGGGCACGACGTCCGTGACGCATCTTCTCTTCTGCGGACGCTTGGCGCGTCACATGCGTCATCCCTTCGGCCGCCATATATATCATTATCATCACCACTCGCGAATCGCCCCATCCGGACCCCTCCAAACCGGGTTGCGCCAGGAAAAGTCGGCGTGCTCGTCAGCGCTCTTGCGGACGAGGGCCTCGTCAATGTCGACGCCGAGGCCTGGGCCGGTGAGGAGGTCGATCATGCCGTCTTTTACTTTGAATACCTCCGGGTTGGTGATGTATGTCAGCAGGTCGTAGTCGCCTTTGTTGTAATGCATCTGGCAAAAAGCGGGCCGCAGAGAGTTCCGGGGAGTGAGCGACAAGCGGGCTGCGGAGAAGAAGGGCAGCCGAACCGCCCACCTTCCACGACATCTCAGCGATCAAAAAGTTGGGCGTAGAAAAAGCAATCTGGAGCGAAGCGGCAAAGGCGAGTGGGCCGAGTGGGCAATGAGGCGCGAGGCCGACGTCGTACGCTTCGGCCATGTTGGCGATCCTTCGCGTCTCGGAGATGCCGCCGGCGTGGGCAATGTCTGGCTGGATGATGTCGATGCAGCCGGATTGCAAGTAGGGGCGGACGTCCTGTCTGGTGAAGAGCCTCTCGCCGAGGGCGATGGGGATCGTCGTCTGTTGGTAGATCTTCTCCAGCTCTTCGTGATGGCCTGGCAACAGCGGCTCTTCGATGAACAGCGGCCGGTGCGGTTCGAGGGCGCGAGCGAGCTGCTTGGCCAACGTCTTGTGCACGCGCCCGTGAAAGTCTAGGCCGACGTCCATGCCGATCGACTTTACTTCTTCCACACGCTTCACCGTCGCATCCAGAGCGTGAGGCGAGTCGAGCCAATCGAGCGACTCGACCGCGTTCATCTTGACGGCGGTGAAACCCTGCTGCTTGCGGACCTTGGCCTGCTCGAGCACGTCCGACGGCCTGTCGCCGCCGACCCAGCCGTAGACACGAGCGCGCTCGCGGACCATGCCCCCTAGCAGCTGCCATACGGGAACGCCGAGCGTCTTGCCTTTGATGTCCCAGAGGGCAATGTCCAGTCTGCGGTCGGTCGAGCGATGCAAGGGAGGCAGCGGGAGGAGAATATATGTGTGTGTGAGCACGATGGAACGCTGTCGCGATAATCGATGATCGATCATCACTCATGCTCACAAGACGCTCACCCAGAGATGGCGCTCATGAGTACCTCTCCGCCGCGGTAGAAGCGATGGCGGTAGGCGGTTTGATAGATGTCTGTGGGCACGTTTGGCCAAGGATCATTGAGCTCGAGCGACGACGCCGGCCTTGGACTGGACTGGACTGGACTACGCCCGCTCGCGCGCGCACCCACCTTCGATGTTCGCCGGGTCCCACCCGACGAACCTCTCTCTGAGGTCAGCAAAGGAGCCTTCGACGGCCTCGGAGTGGCCCTCCAGCGTCGCCTCTCCCCAGCCGACGATGCCCTTCTCCGTCCCGACCCTGACAAAGAGCCATCGTGGACAGACGCGAAAGGTGTCTATCGACTTGATCCTGTCGCTGTCCGGTCGGAGGAGGCCCTTGTTATATGTGTCCGTCTGCTGTGCGTTGTTGTCGGGCATGCCGAGAGCGAGTGCAGAGAGCTAGCTGTGGAGGAAACGATGGCGGGGGTGTGCGTGGCGTAGTCGAACGGGGGCGCTGAGGCGAAGCGACAAGCAGCGAGAGGGGACATCCATCCTCGCTGCTTGCCTCGAACGGTGCGGGAGCAAGACGCGTTGCTCTCCCCGCCCTCTCCACACCTGCTTGCTGTCCGGAGCTCGGACCGGCGAACGGACCGCGGACGGTCGATCCAGCACAGCACATGCCGGTTTTCCGGCGTAAGAAGGGCGATCCTCGCTAGGAGGCGGTCCCGTCGTCGCGACGTCATATCGTTCATTGTGACAACGGCCTTGCTCATCACGGACGACCTGGGCCGCGTTGCGTGCCCGCACGAGCGTGGCTAGGCACCGTAGTCTGGTCTAGTCGTCTTCTTTCTTCTTTGTCGTCCGCCCACGAGCTCGCTCGTATATATGAGATGTGAGGGCCTCGTGTCATCTCGACAAGCCAAAGAAGGGCCGCCTCCCACACCAGCCGCGACCTATAGCGTCCCACGTACATAGTCTATCAGGACGCGCGCTGGCCCCCTGCAACAGAAAAGAGAGAGCGAGAGAGAGAGAGGCGTCGCGCGCTTTCTCCACCTCGTTCCAGCGCCGGTCAAAGCCGAGCAGATCGTGTGGGGAAGGCAGGCTGCCCGCGACCCGTACGACTCCTGCGTGTGGAGGAAGTGGAGGATGTCCGCATCGTTCCTCACCGGTGGCACGGCGAACGTCGCCTATTCTATTCTCCGCGGCAGCGGCTAGCCGCCGTATGTACCGCAGTTAGCCGCCTACTCGTCCCCGTAGGCGGCCAGGCGACGGCGTCGTCGTCGTGGTCGTCGTACACAGATAGCAGCGGCGTAGGCACCTAGGAGGTGTGCTTGCCATCGACGGGGCCGTCTACAGTGGCCGGATTTCTTTTTTCAGCGCGAAAAAGGGAGGAGACACGCAGGTCGCGTCTTCGTCTCACACTCTGCACTTGCGACTGCTTGCACGAGCTGTCCATTGAGAACCAAGTCGGCGTTCCAAGACCTCGCTCATCCTCTTCTCGGGCCCCCCGCCGATCCTCGGTCCTACTTTCCTAACAGAGGTGGGTGGGGTGGCTGACATGGCCTCTGATCGCCCTGCATGAGGCGAGAGAAGAGAACCGATTCGCGCTTGTCTGATCCACCCAGATCGTCCGTCTCCCATCACCGCGCGCTGAGTTGCGAGCCGCTGAGGAAGACGTGATGACGTGCGCGATGGATGGCGTGGATGAGCGGTGATGAGACCGGCTGGCTTCATTTACCTGCGTTGAGAGCCGCTTTGTCCTCCGTCGTCTGCCCTAGACGAGAAGGACGCAAGCCAAGCGAGCGTTTTCTACTCACGGTCCCACCGGACGTCGGCCTACCGCGCGCCGACGGTGGTCGTGCGTGATCTAAGCGTCGTCGCCTGAGCTAGGTCGGCGACGGTGGTCGCCTGCCTGCCGTCGACTTCCGACGTCGTTCGGCGTCCACACGAATCGATTATTCATTCCGTTCCTGCCCGCTCCCTCCCGCTCGCCGACCGGTCGGCGGCGGCACGGCACGTCCTTCTTTGTCCCGTCCGGCAAGCCCGTCGCCGGCGTCATGTCAGCATCCACGTGGTTGACGGGGAAGGACGTCTCCGTCGGCGAGCACCTTGGACCGCCAATGCGGTCGACGGACGGCCGGCGTCTTAACGTCGAGCGGGGACGTCGACGTCTTTCTTTCCCTCATTCCGCTTTCGTGTGTACCTGCCTTGCCTCCTTCATTCTTCGATCGCCGTCTGAGACGGAGGCAAGGGCACCGACCACGTGAGGAATGAGAGAGGAGGCGTCGACGGTTTATTATTATCTGCTTCCCTTTCGTTTGTTTGCCGTCCATCCAACAGTCCATCCAATCATCCAATAAACCATCCATCTATCTATCTAGCCATCCATCGAACAATGCCACGCCGTCGTGGTTGTAATCAATCATGTTTCTGGCCTGCATGCCTCCGTCGATCCTCTCTCATTTCGTTTGCGATTTGCCCGATCGATCGATTACTTACATCCGCTGGGTCGTGGCCAGCCCGGTGGGCCGGGCTTGGCTTGGCTCGCATCATAATCCTGTCAGGATATGTCATGCCGCGCCCGGGTTCGGGATCGGTTGGGCAAAGCTTGGCGACGGAACGAGGTCGAGATCGGCGACTCCAGTGTTGCTTGCTAGCAAGTCTCGGCATGGTTGTTGACGGGCCGTCCGTCCGTCCCGGACGTCCGTCTGTTACGCGCCGACCCGATGTGGCCCGGGCTGGTGTAGTCGGGGCAGCGCGGCGTTGCGGGTGTCCGTCCGTTGGGCTCTTGTTCGCCGGGTGCTGACGTCAGCAGCGGGCCGGGAGAGATGTGGTGCCGCTGCGAAGGCCGATCATCGGATGTGTTGTGGGGAAGACGAAGTACGGCGACTTATTAGGCCAGATGAAGGTGGCGCGCACCGACGAGCTACGCAAGCGACGGCGATGGCGAGCCAGCCTGCGTCCACGCGCTGCGTAATTCAACCGAAGCGGATGCGGGTCCGCCAGCGAGAGCGACAGTCGTCGTCGCCGTCGCCGTAGCCGGACGAGGTCGGGCGGGCGAGACGAGACGAGGCGAGGCAAGATGAACGACTCGACGTGACACGAAGGACATGACACGAACGACGGGCGGAGGCCGGCGGCGGCCTCAGGTCAGGGCCGGACTCGCCGTTTCAAGAAGGCATCCATCATCGAACAAGGAAGGAAGAAAAGAAGGCACACCCGACGGACGACTGACTGACTGCTGGCTGCCGTGTGGGAAAAGGAAGCCTGACGAATCCTTCCATCCCATCCGTTTCATACACGCAAGACAGAGTGGACCCGGTCGTACGCGATGGATTGGCTTCCCTTTCGCTCGCCGTCTATCTATCTCTCTGTGCAAGCCTTGGCCATCCTCGCTCCTCGCTGGATCATCATCGATCATCTTCCGTTGATTCTCCTCGGTTCGCCTTGTGATGACGGCGCGACGACCGCCACGGCCACGGTCGGGTCGAGCATACTTATTTCGCCCGGCCAGTCGCCCCACCGCCCATGTACCTCGTCTCTTGCTTCCCACCCATCCTCCCTCCTACTTCTCCCGACCCACGCCACGCAGCTCGCCGTGCCCCACCCAGTCGATCACCGGCCCTCCCTCCACCTGCGACTACTTAAACCCTCGCTAGCCCCTGCCCCGCTCCCTCTTCCTTCCCACCATGATCCGCAGCTCCCTCCTTCGCACCCTCCCTACTACTCTTCGCCCCACCGCACCCTCGCTCGCCCACTCCAAACCCAGACTCTTCTCTACCTCCCAGCCCAACATGGTCAAGGTCGTTGCCGTTCTCTACAGTGGTGGCAAGGCCGCCAAGTGAGTCCAGTCCCGTAACTCCTCCACCTTTCCCTCTCCCGCCATCCCTCGTCGCCGCCTGCCAGCGACCCTGAACGCTCGCTCATCCCACTCGACCCTTTTCCTCCCTCTTTTCACTGCGTCCCCCCTCCCCCAGGGAAGAGCCTCGCCTCCTCGGCACCATCGAGAACCAGCTCGGCATCGCCGACTGGCTCAAGCAGCAGGGCCACGAGTTCATCGTCACCGATGACAAGGAGGGCCCCAACTCGGTCTTCCAGAAGGAGGTCGTCGACGCTGGTGAGTGCCGCACGCCCGCCGGTGCCACCCTCCGTCTTTACCCCCCGACCGTCGATCTCGGAGTCTGATCGCATTGCGCTGCTTCCGCCTCCCCTCCACAGACGTCCTCATCACCACCCCCTTCCACCCCGGCTACCTCACCCGCGAGCTGATCCAGAAGACGAAGAACCTCAAGCTGGCTGTCACCGCCGGTGTGGGCTCCGACCACATCGACCTCAACGCTGCCAACGAGAAGAACATCACCGTCGCTGAGGTGTCCGGCTCCAACGTCGTCTCCGTCGCCGAGCACGTCATGATGAACATCCTCCTCCTCGTCCGCAACTTCGTCCCCGCTCACGAGCAGATCGAGAGGGGTGACTGGAACGTGGCCGAGGTCGCCAGGGACGCTTACGACCTCGAGGGCAAGGGTGAGTACCTACCTCACTGGCCTTAGACGGACTGGGCAACGTGTATGCGAACGTCGGCGTCCGCTGACCTGACGTGTGTGTCGCAGTCATCGGCACGATCGGTGCCGGCCGTATTGGCCAGCGTGTCCTCCACCGCCTCAAGCCCTTCAACCCCAAGGAGCTCATCTACTACGACTACAACGCCCTCCCCGCCAACGTTGAGAAGGAGATTGGCGTCCGCCGCGTCACCGATCTCAAGGATTTCCTCGGCCAGGTCGACGTCCTCACCGTCAACTGCCCGCTCCACGAGCAGACCCACCACCTCATCAACAAGGACACCATCAAGCACCTCAAGAAGGGCTCTTGGATTGTCAACACCGGTCCGTGTCGCACACCTCTTCCTCCCACCGCTCTTATGGCCTCTTTATGTCTACCCGCTTTGGCTGACTCCCTATCGGCTGCCTTCATTATCCCTCTCTTCCAGCTCGTGGCGCCATCTGCGAGGCCGACGCGATCGCAGAGGCTCTCAAGTCTGGCCAGATCCGTGGCTACGCCGGTGACGTTTGGAACAAGCAGCCGGCACCCAAGGACCACCCGTGGAGGACGATGAAGAACATCCACGGTGGTGGTAACGGCATGGTTGCTCACTACTCTGGCACCACCCTCGACGCCCAGAGGCGGTACGCCGAGGGTACCAAGGATATCTTGGACCGCTGGTTCAAGGGCCAGGCCCAGGACGCTCAGAACGTGCGTTTTTCTTCGGATCACTCGTTTCATTCTATCTGGCCGAAGTGGACCGCAGACGCTGACTTACCCATGACGCCGTTCTGTGCCCTCATCTGAACAGATCATCGTTGACGGCGGCAAGTACGCCACCAAGAACTACGGCCAGCGCTAAGTCAGTCTATCCGGCCCAACCCGTCTTGCGCGCGCGAAGGATCCATCCTGCTTTCCTCTTTCTTCTTCCTCGCCGTTTCCTTGTTGTATGACGTAGGGTCGAAAGATGAAGATGAATGTTCAGGAATAATCGGGTGCTTTGGAGAAGGGAATGAGAATAAATCAATTGCTATACTATTCGACCGGTTGTCGATTGCCTGGCCCGTGCGTTTCCATGTCACGTGCAGTCACTCGTCTGTGTACACATAAAGCGCATTGCAGCAGTGCACGTGCCAATTGAATGGTTACTGGCTTCTGTTTGCGCCATTCGACAAGCGTCGTGAGTCAAGTCGTCTTGCCTAGAACCTCGTCTCACAAATTTCACAACTACACCGTGATGCGATTGGATGAGCCTTTAAAGTGCCCGTAACGGATGCTGTTGAGCTTCTCGAAAAACTCGACAGCACGGACGACAGGGTGAGTGAGCAAGGATGATCATCTCTGGCAGCGAGTGCACGGGTCTAAAAAGCCCACCCCGGTCCTACCGCCCGCGCGTCCGAGCCGCCCACGGCCTTGCTATCGGGCAAGAGAGAGGAACGAGCAGGGAAAGAGGAGATGGGGAGCACTATGCCGTGGGGAGAACGGAGCGAAGGACAGGAAGGACGACGGGCGAAGGGGGCGAAGAAACCAGGGAACCGGACTGAGATCGACAGCTGCCGCAGCAGGAGCCAATTTGCTGCTGGCGACCGGACCGGGTTGAGAGGGTCGCGAAGACTGTGGTGGGTGGTGAAATGGCTTCCCTACCTCCATCTCCTCCCCATCCAGTTGTCTTCCTCGGCTGCTCAGGCGCCGGTTCCTGCAGGAGGTTGGCCAGAGATGACTGGCTCGATGCGTCCAAGCTCGTCGCCCACGTCGCCCGCCTTGTCACTCCCAGATGGGGGGCGTCGTATCTCCAAGCTTGTCCTTTCCTCTGTCTTCGTCCTCACCACCGCCCTCTCCCTCCCACTCGTCCTTCTCCCCTTCCTCTCCCCCCACTCCAACCTGCCTCCACCTTTCTCGCTCCTCTTTTCCTCTATCCTCTCCCACTTTCCCAAACTCCCACCTCCCCCCGAATGGCTCGTAAATCTCGACGCCCGCCTGCCAGGACTGTGCCCGGCGATCGGCTTCTCGGTGCTCGCCGCTTGGGCCACCGGCCTCCTCATCCCGATTCTGGGGCAGACGTTTAAAGAGGCCGGGTTCAAGGGCAAGGATTTGCTGAAGAAGGAAATGAAGGAAATGTGCGTCGAACGAACTTGATTTCCCCCCCGACGGCGGATCGAGCTTTCTCAAGAAGCGATTTTGTGACAGACTGTTCGCTCGTCTTTTGCTTTTTCTTTCTTTCTTTCATTCTTTCTCTCTCGGTTTTCTTTACAGTCCCGAATCGATGGGAACGGTGGCTGCGTCGGTGTATCTGCTCCTCCTCTTTATCTTTGTTCCCTTCCGTTACTTCGGCTCCTTCTCCTCCTCCCTAGACCCGGACTCGTCTCCCCGCTATCTCACCTCTTCCTTTGAATCGTTGAGCCGATCTCCGGCCATGGCGGCCGTCCAAGGGCTCGGAGCAAGGCCAACAGGTGCCGCGGGAGAGACAATCAACAGCTTGCTTTCCGGCCTCGGAGTCGGGGTGCATGACGGAGATCCGACCTGGGAAGGAAGGATGGGCGGCCGCGGAGGTTTCCCTCATCATGAGGTGGGTAGCCGTTCGCCTGCTGCTCAATCCTCTGGCTCTTTCTAAAGCTCATAGATTACTTTTTTTTGCCTTCTGTCTTCCTTCTCGTCATGTTCCGCGGTCACAGCTTGCCTCCTTCCTCTCGAGCCTCCTCTCGCTGCTTACCGCCACCTTCCTGGGCTTTCTTGATGACACCTTTGACATCCGATGGAGGTACAAGCTACCCATCCCCATCGTCGCCTCTGTGCCCCTTCTCGTCGTCTATTATGCCGGAATGGGCGGCACGCACGTCGTCATGCCCAACTTTGTCCGTGCATGGGTGGGAAGGGTGATCGATCTCGGTCAGTCCTCAGTCATTCATTGATCCTCCGCGCCGTGCCCCATCCAACTTCTTCTTACCGGCCTTTCACCTCGCTCTTGCGTGCACTAGGCCCGTTTTACTATTTCTACATGGCCCTCCTCTCCACATTTTGTACCAACAGCATCAACATCCTCGCCGGTATTAACGGCGTCGAGGTCGGCCAGACTCTCGTCATCGCCCTCTCCGTTGCTCTCAATGACCTGCTCAACCTCGATTTGATCGGCGGGAAAAGTGTCACTGGCGAGGCCGTACGACGACATTTGTTCAGTCTATACTTTGTGATGCCCCTTATCGGAGTCTGTCTGGGTTTGCTATGGCATAACCAGTGAGCTCGTTCCCTACAGGTGTCCCAGTCTTCTTTTCCCGTCTTTCTAACTCGTCCCGTGCCGTCCACCCTACTCCAACACGCTCACAGCTATCCGGCTCGCGTTTTCCCCGGCGACACTTTCTGCTATTTTGCTGGAATGGCCTTCGCCGTGGTGGCCATCCTTGGCCACTTCTCAAAGACCATTCTCCTCTTCTTCCTGCCACAAATATTCAACTTTCTCCTCAGCGCGCCTCAGCTGTTCGGCATCGTCGAGTGCCCGAGACACCGATTGCCCAGGTAGGTGAACGGGTTAACGGCTCGACGATGATGAAAGATCGAAGCTGACGGTCTTGCTTCATTTCACACGAATTGCAGACTGGACCCGTCGACAGGCCTCCTCCAACCTTCTCTCGTTTATTTCGAACGCCCGCCGTCCCGCCTCACCTCGTCCACGCTTACCCTCTTTTCCGCCCTCGGTCTCGTGCGTCTTGAGCGGCTGGGCGCCCCGTCGTCGGCGTCCACGGGCAATCCCTCAGTCCCTGGCAGCAGCACTGCCACGAACAGAGGTCTGGCGAATTCGAACAGCTTTGCGAACGGCGAGGCGTACACCAAGCCAAACTCAGCAAAGCGGGATGGCGCCGCCAAGTTGCCTCCAGCCGGCGGTCGAGGACGAGGCGTGATCCTCTCTTCGACCAACTTGACGATCATCAACTTTGCCCTCGTACGACTAGGACCCATGCGCGAACCCATGCTTTTCGCTGCCATCATGGCCCTCCAAGTGTTCGGCACCGTCGTGGCTTTCGGCGTGAGATACGGGCTCGCGGGGTGGGTTTACAGCTATAGCTCATAATGAAACATCAGCTTTCGTCGAGCTCTTGGGGCCCCATTAGTGAAATTCGTTGTAGTGTTACACGGAGAAGGACCTTCGACTCGCAGCGCCAGGGTATACCCCGCCACCGCTTCCCCTTCAGTGATCCACATGCAGCTCGCGACCCATGACCAGCTTGGCCTCCGCTTCGTCCGCCAGCTCTTCTGTCTCGTCATGGTTGTCAGACGGATGGAAGCTGCCAGAAGGCGTTCGTGACAAGCGCTTTTCGTCAAAGGCGGCGGTGTCGGCATCCGTCCAGAATGTGTAGGAGCTGGTACAGTCCAATGCGAGTGCACAGATGAGCAGACGTCCTGCCGCACGCACCTGACCCAGCAAGGACTGATCCTGACTTACGTCTTGGTGACCTGATAAGCCCCAGGCCGGATTTCCACCAACTCGCCTTGCTGGATCTCCACCTTTGGAATCTCCGAGGGTACGGTGCCAGTAAGGTAGGCGATGAGGCAACGCAGTACGCTCGCGTGACCGATGATCAGAAGGTCATCCTGTTCTCGTTCGATCTCGCAAATCACGGGCTCGAGGCGGACGGAGAGGTCGTGATAGGACTCGGCGCGGGGATAACGATGGGAGTATGGCTATGAGGATGGGACAGTGGCGCGAGTTAGAACCTTAAAGAGGTTTAGGGAAGCAGGTTTGGGGAGGGCAAAAGGGACGACCAACCTCCTGCAGCTTGCGGGCCCATTCGTCCGGATACCGCGCCTTGATCGCCTCCTCACTCATCCCGTCAACGACACCCGGGTTGATCTCGCTCAGCTGGCTGCGCTGAATCACCCGGTAACCCGCGGCCCGGAATGGCAAGGCTGAATTGTGCGAGCGTCGACGTGTAGAGGTCCAAACCTAGCCGAGTCGTTCAAAGTTGAGGCACATAAGTCCACGATAGCGATGAGCTCGACGCGCCCGAAAAAAAGTAAGAACTCACTGTCAGGCGTCTGACCTCCGGCACAGAGCTGTCGAGCTCGTCCCCGGCCTTTTTGGCAGCCGTTTTGCGATGCTCGATGAGGAAGTCTTTCAGCCGTTCGGCATAAGCTTTTCCAACCGGCGATAGATCCGCGTCGGCCTAAGTTGGGGACACATTAAGATGGGTCATAAGCTTCCGTATTCCGGCTGAGCATAAGAGTCGAGCACCGACCTTGTAGAGGTGCTCAATAGTCGCCTTTCCGGCCTGCATGGCACATGAGGATGAACGGATTAGCGACAGACTTCCAGCTCCGGGCAAAGCAGTCTCACCCTGGCAAAATAGATGGTTCGGGCCTTATTATGGATGTTCATGAGGAAGAAAGCGACTCTAGACTGGAAGCACAAAAAATGCAGAGAGAAACTTTACGTCACGACTGTGTATTGCACGGGCGCCTTATAGGACAACAGGCAGCATACCTGCAGATAGCCTTGTATGTTGTTGACGATGATTTGCTCGCCCACCTGATGATTCAAAATGCCGACCGTGAACGGGAGGGCTCGTCTACCCTTCAATGAACGAGACCAAGCACGCACATTGACCACCTTGATGTAAGGAAAGCTGGGATTCTCGATGGGCTCGTAGTACTTCTCGTGCCCCTTGATGCGTGTCCAATAATCCGCTACTGCTTTCTCTGGATCCCAACCGACGTACTGCACAAGACGATGTATACACGGCATTTCAAAAGGCGGAATGCATCAGACCGATCGATAGACGCCGCGGCCACTCACGTCCGGGCTTGAAATCTTGACGCTTCTGATATTTGTTTCGATGATCGCCTGATCGTCACATATGGATTCTGAGCACGCACCGCCGGGTGGGAAGCAGGGTGAGGCCTTTTTCTTGAGGCTAGCCGCAGGCGCGACTCACCTAGGAACATGACATGGACTCCCATCTTCCCATATCTCTCCCGAAGCCTGTACCTCGTACTCTGCAAGCCATTGTTCGCATCGTATATGACTAACTGCCCGCCGTCCAAAAAAAACTTCTCCACTTGGGCGTCCAATCCGTCCTATAGAAGCAAATGAAACGCGCAGACCAAGTTGAGCGCATAAGATAGCATAGCACGGAGCAATGAACGTACCTGGATCTTCTTGCGGAGAGCGATCGTCTGCTCCGACTTGGGACCTGTGCAGCAGGCGCGGGCGCGGCGACTGACGTTTAGGGGCCATGAAAGATTGCGAGGCCCAGGGGGCAAGAACAGATCCATCGTCCTTAGCTCACCACTCTTAAAGTAGTCAGACGGCACGGACTCCGCGCCGCCCAGGGCCTTCCTGCGATAGTCTCCAAGGGAGAGCACGGCACACTTGACGCCGATCCATTTGAGATAGCGTTCCAGGGAGTGGCTCATGTGAGTCTTGCCACGAGCCGGCAACCCGACTGTAACAAGCAAGATCTTTCCAGCATGGTAGAGCTACGCGTGATGGGAATAAGAGGTCATGAGCTGAGAGGCCAGGTAGGGCAGGCAAACCCCACTCGTCTTGAGCTGGCTGATCTCTCTCACCTGCCCGGACTGGGTTTGATAGAGTGGTGCGGCCCTGATCAACGACCGAGGAAGATTCAGTAACGACCGCACAGGTCCTCTCAGCATTTCATCCCGACAGCCATGGACGCGAGAGAGCCCAGCGCTCACATGCTCTTTCCTGAACGACGTTCCTGGAGGGTGTGAGTGTGGGTGTGTCGCGACAGTGGTACCCGAGTTCGATCGAGGACGGAGGCACACTGGCTGCCGCAGCATTTGAGACGGAGAACAGCGGGGGTTGCACCCAACGGCTGTGCCTGCAAGAACTTCTTACGTCCACCCACTTTGACTACTTCGACTGCTTCGTCTCCCTCACCCGTATATCGACTGACCACTCGCGCAAGAGGGCCCACAGCAAAGCTGCGGAGATGGCCGGGGTTGCCTCCTCCTCCTCCGTCGTTTCCTCTCTTGCACCGTCTCTCCCTACCGCCACTGCCTCCGTCGGCAAGGCGCCGTCGGCGGAGCAGCAGGTCGAGTCTGGGCCGTTCGAAGGACCGGAGAAACTTCTCGAGCTCTGGTTCGCCCCTTCACCCGCAGAGACTGTAGGAAGCGATGGAAGAAAGTACAAGGACGCGACGTCGGCCTTGGAGAAGAGGACGGGACTGAGGATTGTTGCCAGGGAGGTGTGGGAGGACGTGCTGGATTTGGTCTGCTGCAAGGTCTTAAGCGTCGTGCAAGGCGACGAGCTTGATGCCTTGCTTTTGAGGTGAGCTTTGCACGCTTCCAGATCTCTTGATACAGAGATAATGACCACCGTCCTGATGATTATACATCCTCCAGCGAGTCGTCCATGTTCATCTACCCTCACAAGCTCATCCTCAAAACTTGCGGTACGACCACGCTGCTTCTCGGTCTGCGTCGACTCCTCGAAATTGCTGCAGGAATCTTTGCAAGCACCCCGTCCTTGCCCAAAGATCTCAATTCGTCGAGTGCCAACGGTGCTTCTGTTGGCCAAGACGGCGATAAGAGCAGTGCGGATCAGGACCGCGCCCTGGGCACTGTTGTCTGGCGCTGTTTCTACTCTCGCAAAAGCTTTATGTTCCCGGAACGCCAAAAGGGCCCTCACAAAGACTGGATGCTCGAGGTGGCCTCGTTGGACAGGTTCTTTGGTATGTGTCTTTCTCTCTTTAGAGCTCATTGGGCAGATTGGATACTGATCCGTCGTCGCGTCATCGTACTACTTTCCAGCCGACGGGGCAGCTTACACCGTTGGAAAGATGAATGGGGATCACTGGCTGCTGTACATGTCTTCTTCTTCCCCCAGCTCTCCCGGGCGTGACATCGTCCGACTCCCGTCCGAGCCACCCACTTCGCTCCACACCACATCGCCCAGCTCGCCATCTCCACAGGACCAGACGCTCGAGATTCTGATGACACATCTTGACCCGAGCGCCTGTTCGCCTTTCTATTTCCCGCCTTCAAATGGAGAGTCATCTAAGTCGGGCGCCGTCCAGGGTCAGACTCTCTCCTCCCAACTGGACATCACCGGGCTCTTCCCTGACGCGACGCTCGATGCCTATGCGTTCGACCCGTGCGGATACTCGGCCAATGCTGCGCTTGGCGAGGGCTATTGGACGATCCACGTCACGCCGGAGGAGCAGTGCTCGTTCGCATCCTTCGAAACCAACCTTGTCCCATCTTCCGCCTCCGCTGCCGCTGGAGGTCCGGCGGACGTTCGCGCATTGGTCTCTCGCGTGATCGACATCTTCAAGCCCGGTCGGCTGACCATCACGCTGTTCCTGAGCTGGGAGGAGGGAGAGGAGGAGGGAGAAGTGGAGAAGGGCAACGACTTGCACCGCTTCGGCCTCCAGGGGTACGTCAGGAAGGATCGGATCGCTTACGAGTTCGAAGGGTACGACCTTGTCTACGTTTGTTTCGAGAAGGAAGGCTTTGTAGCGTCAGAGCGATAGTACTCGCTTCGCTGTGTCGCTGGGATAGACAACATTGGGAAGGAAAAGACTTGCGGGCCACAGTTGCCTGATGACCTCGATACCATCGGCGTTCGTGAGCACGTTGTATATAATACCAGAGCGGAGGACAACGAAAACGTTGACCGCCTGTCCGTCTGACAACGTATGGAACTTTGTTGTCGGGGGAACCACGTGCGGAGAAGACTTACTCGATCTTCACTCTTTCCTTACCGTGGGGTCGCTCGTTTATTCTCGAGCATGTTCGACCTGCTCCATTCTGAGGAATGACAAGAACGCGTACAAATCGTACTTGGCCTCGGTATGGAGCAATGCTCTCAAAGAGCGACGCTCCGTTCGCCTCGTTTCATGTGCTCTCATCTTTCTCTCCTCCCTCTACTACGCTGATATGTTGCCTCTGTCCTGCCAGTTCAAGTCTTCGTGACGGAGTGAGTGCAGCCTTCTTCGAGCCACGCTACGCGCTAGGTGAGCGTGATGGAAAGACATCGTGCATTTTGGATTACCACCTCATGTGGAAGCGCTACACGAGCACGTCGAGCGAACCCTCTGGCGGAAAAAGACATGCTTACGGTTCAGACTGCTTCTCTGGGCACAAGTGCTGGTGCCCTTCTCGGCGATACACCGAAAGCTATCCAACCAGACTGAACATTTGCACGACCCTGGCTCATGACCATGGCCGAGGTGCGATCGGTAGAATTTGACATATGATGCCGATTACTCTTACGCAGGAGGATGCACACAAGCTATGGAAGCTGAGCGAGGACCTCGTTGGGCAGAAGTTCTGAGGTTGTGAGGGCGCCTCGCAATAGCTTCTAGATCTCGACGTCCTGGTGCCCCGAAGGGCCCATGCGTTCTTCGGCCTCGTTGTGTGCGCCTCTTCGCTCTCAGAGACGGACCATGTGATCATCGGGAGCTGACAGATTCGGGGTTAATAGATAATCTTGCTTGATAGGAATTGAAACTGGATTATCTTATCCAGATCTTGAACGGACGCACCCTGGGAATGGTTTTGCGAGCCCTTTTCGAGTTCTCGCGCTCCCGGTGCACCCTCTCGGTTGTGACGCGTAGAATTGAAGCCAGAGGCGACGATTCTGCTTCCGCCCGCGAGGTGTTGGCCGACGCCGCCGAGACCGTTGTCGGAAATTCTGCGTTGCAGAGTGCAGATCTGCTCCAATCAGGTATATGAGCCTTTGCCTGCACCTCTTCTTTCCACACAACCAAAAGGTGACCAGGAAGTACGGAGGTACACAGCTGATGGATGCGCGTTTGCCAAAGTCAACCTGCATCGTCACTGTGAGTATAAAGCCGAGATCATGGATAACACAAAAGATCAGGTAAGCAGCAGATCCAGCAACCTCCTATCCTCATCAAGGCAACCCATCTCTCTAACCGTCATCCTGCTTCGTCTCCATTACCACCATGTCCTTGGACGGCCCCATCACGGTCGTGATTGGCGCCTCTCGCGGGATTGGCGCTGCACTAGTGAAAGAGCTGAAGGCCAAGGGGCACCATGTGGTTGCGACGATGCGAAAGCCGACTCCGGTGGAAGGCGTTCAGGTCATTCCGCTCGACATTACCAGCGACGAGTCTGTCAGTGCTGCCGGCAAGGAGATTAAGCAGGCGGTGAGCGAGCGGGGCGGCAGCGGAGGAGACATTGTCGTCCTTCGGCCTGACGCGTTTTTGGTTTCTCCGTCCTTCCCTCTCTCCTTCGACCTGTCGTGCTTAAGGACACGCTGATCATCAACGCCGCAGTGGGCGAGGACGAGAAGCTGCTCGGGATCTCCAGTGAGACGCTAACCAAGTGTCTGGATGCGAATGTCGTGGGCCCGCATCGCATAGTGAAGGCCTTCCTTCCTGCCCTTCGGGCGCGCAAGACGCGCAAGATCGTCATCATTAGTAGCATGTCTGGATCCAAAGCTGTGCAGATTGACAGCAATTATGCCTTCGCTGGGCCGTACGCTGTCTCCAAGGATGCGGTCAATATGATCGCCATCCAGCTTCATAACGAGTTGCACAAGTCCGAAGGCTTCATCAGTGTGCCGTTAAGTGAGTTGTGTCTGGGCGGTCGGGAGGGAGAGTCGCGAACCTTAGCTGATGAAGGGCCGCGTAGGGCATCGAAGAGGTCATGTGGCCCACATCGAGCAGCACCTGGAACCGCTTCTTCCCTTCCTCCTCCGAGCCGTTGAAGAAGGAGATCGCGACGACTGCAGGCTGTGGGGAACGGACGAGGACGCCGAAGGTCTATCTGTTTGTGGTGTTGGTCGGCATGTCCAAGTTGGCAGGAGGGCGGTACGTCGGGGCGCCGCTCGGCTGCGGCGGGGCCGGCTGCGGCGGGGCCGGCTGCGGCGACAGGGCCCGCCGAGGGATGGAGTGCGTTACTTGCGTGTCGACCGAATCTACATCCACCCAGTTCTTGACGAGCTCATTCCAACTTCCTTGCCCGCCCTACCTCTTCTCACACAACCCCTCCCGCCTTGGCGAACAGAAATATGGTGGACCCGTCGCCCGAGGATGCAAAGGCGAGGGCAGAAAAGGTTGCGAGAGCCAAGGCGCAGGTTGGTGTCCGGTGCTTCTCCGTCCGCCGACCTCTAGGGTTGCTGACATGTGGGCACGCTCTTTCTTCGATGCGCGTAGCTCAAAAAACACCAGAAGAAAAAGGCGGGGGGAGCCAAGGCCGGTAACGCGGCATCCCCTTCTCCCTCAGCGAGCACGATATCGCCCGGCTCGGCGCCGACGATCGCCGAGTCCTCGAATTCCGGAGATGGAGGGGCAGAGATGACAGATGCTGGCGCGAAGAAGCGGGAGGAGGAAGAAATCGCTTTGAGAGACACGTCGTCTCTATTTCCTGCCGACGATGCCGGTCAGGACGCCGACTCAGACCGCGCCTTCTTCTCCTCGCCTCCCATGTCCGCCTTGGCGTCGTCGCAGGGCTTTGAAGGTCAGCATCAGAACCGATTCGAGGGCAAGCCCGACGCCGAATCTCTTGGCGTCGAGATCGCCCGCGCGGAGCAGCTTGAAATCGATTCTCTGAGGAAGGAGCTAGCGGACAAGCAGGCCGCCATCTCGGTCCTCGTGTCCGAAAAGTCTGAGCTGAGCGCCAGGGCCGACGAGCTAGAAGGGCGGCTGGAGGAGCGAGAGGCGGCGGCGAAGGAGGGAATGGATGAAACGGAACGGTTGAGGAAGGAGCTGGAGGCGATGAAGATAGAGAAGGGTGAGGCCGAGGGGAGACTGGCCGAGGAAAAGAAGACAGGGGAAGAACAAAGGGACAAGGTGAAAACCTTAGTGAGTGCCGAGCCAGACTCGTTGTCACTACCCGTGCCGTGCATCCCCCATTGTTTCTCACCGTTCTCTCCGTGCTTCACTGTCCCTCGCCGTGTACAGGAACGCGAGCTTGATGTCTCTCGACGACAGGCGACGGAACTCCGCTCGACGATCACTTCCAAAGATCAAACAATCGCTGATCTCGAAGAACGGGCTTCTTCAACGGAGGAGGTGGATGGCCTACGCAAATCGCTCGCTGGCGCGGAGGACCGCGTATCCGGCCTCGAGGCCGAGCTCTCCCGCCGGGCGCAGACCTTGAGCGACCTCAAGGAGGAGCGCGACAAGCTCGAACGAGAGGCAAAGGCCGCCAAGACGGAAGGGGACGAATGGCAGCAAAAGCTTAGAGCTGCCAATGCAGAACTGGACGGGGCCCGAGAGGAGCTGGCAACGACCCGAGGTAACCTCGATGAGCTGACGGGCAAGCATAAGACCGTGTCATCCGAGCACGAGACGGTTAAAGCCTCCCTCGCGGCCGCGCAGACGGAGATCGAGGAGCACAAGAGCACGATCGCCACGCACGCCGATTCGCTCAGGGCCGCGCGAGACGATGCTTCCGCCGCTCACAAGCGCGCCGACGCCGCCTCCAAAAAGGTGGATGGCCTGCTCGTCGACAACGAGCGGCTGATCAAGAGCCTGGACGAGGTCAAGGAACGGGTGGGACAGCTGACGGCCGAAAAGGCCGAGCTGGGAGACCGGATCGAAGGACTAGAGCGTAGGATACGTGAGACGGACAAGGCGTCTCAGGCGGACAAAGAGAGGGTCGAAGGACTGGAGCGAAGGCTACGGGAGGCGGACAAGGCGTCTCAAGCGGATAAGGAAAGGGTCGCTCAGCTGGAGGAAGGCTTGGAGAACAAGCAGGGCGAGCTTGGCGGTCAAATTGCCGAACTTGAGCGGAAGCTAGAGGCCGTCCGGGGCTCGTTGGCGGAGAGGGACTCGGAGGTGGACAAGCTTTCGACCGATCTTACGAGGCGGCAAGAGTCTCTCGACGCCACGTCGGCCAACCTCGCGGAGGCAAAGACGCAGGCCGAGCGGTCACGGGAACAGATCGACAAAGTCGAGGCTAGCCTCTCAAAGACGCAGGCCGAGCTAGACGCTGCAAAAGGCGAGGTCGGCGTCCTGACTCGGTCCGTTGAGGAGCTCAAGGAGGAGCACCGCCAGGAGACGGGCCGTCTGCAAGCAGAGCTGGACGAGGCTCGCGCGGCTGCTCGTGCAGCAGACGGGGAGCTCAAGGCGATGGCTGAGGCGAAGGAGAAGGAGAAGAAGGAGAAGGAAAAGGAAAAGGCCAACGGGGCCGTCGCGGAGGGCGGAGACATGGTGGCAAGGGACGTGTTTGACTCGATGATGCAGCAGCATGAGCTCGACCTCTCGACGGCTCGATCTCAAGTCCGCTCCCTCGAGGCCAAGGTGTTTGCCGCGGAAGACACGAGCCATGGCTTGCGTCGCCAGCTGGGCGATCTGACACGGCAGCTGGAGGAGCTCAAGAAGAGCAAGGCCACAGTGTCTCCGTCTCCGTCTCTCGTTGGCGGCGATTCGCTCTTCGTCCCCGCCTCCGCTCCGATGCCGCTCGCCTCTTCCTCACGTTCTCACCGTCGTTCAGCGACAGCGATGAACCTGCCCACGCTGTCCGAGTCGCTCGAGTCGACACCTTCGCCGTCCTTTCTCCGCTCTCCGGCGCCAGGCCTGACGCCGACTCGCGCCCGAGGCATCCGCACGCAGTCGCCGTCAGAACTCAACTTGCCCCCGGAGACGCGTCACAGGAGAAGAGAAAGCTTGGGCATGCTCAAGGCGCGCATCGAGGATGAGCAGGGCTTCGGTGGTTTCCCAGGATCGCCCTCTCCGCTTTCTGGCTCGGGCGCTCAGACCCCTTCGACGGGGGTGACGCCGCAGACGACTGCGAGCGGAAAGCCGTTCAGTCCCAATGTGGAGGTCACAGAGGACGGCTACGTCGGCGCCAAGCCTTTGCCCGTTCTCAGCTCGGGCACAGACGTCCTCGCGACGACGACCAAAAGGCAAGGCCTGCACCCCGACGCGCTGTTGTACTGTAGTTGCTGTCAAGGGGACCTGTTCGTCATCTAAGCCATCAAGGAAGAGTCGCACGGAACGGTTCTTACGTCTCCTTCACGCGTGACGTGTTGCTCGACCGCCGATTGCATTAATCCAAAAGGAGAGGGGTAAAAGTCTAGGTGTCCGGATCACCTCATGCGGAGCATCTTATGCTCTTAGAAGTACGTGATTACGATGGAAAACGTGATATATAGAGCGGCGGAGGACTGCTGACGGGTGACGACCGTTCAAAGCGTGTAGACGAATGCAGGGTGACAGTCACCAAGCTTTGCGTGGACCTCTTCCTCGTTCAAACCCTGCTCCTTCAACGCTTTGACCTTTCCGTTCCGCTTGCCATCCCTCCTGGCCTTGTTCTCGTGCCAAAGATACGCCTCGAGCACGAGCGTCAGCGCGAAGCCGACGACATTGAGTGCCAGGTTCACCTCGTGTCCCTTGCGGTAACGCGGAGCGCCCGAGTCCTGATAGATCCACGTGCTGGTGATGCCGCCACTGCAAGTTAGGACGGGTGGAAGACGGATGAAAGGTTAGATGAGGCGTCAACACGGTCATCACCGATTGAAGGGATTGAAATACACGAACCAGTTGGTGAAGATGATCCTGCGACAGAGAATGCGACGCCGAAATAGAGGATTTGCTCGTCAGCCGGAGTATGCGCTAAAAAACTAAAAAAAAACTAAAAAAAAAATAAAAAAAAAAAAAAAACGTATACTCACAAAGAGGCGATGGCCGTCGCCCTCTTGTACTATGACGGACGGAAGGCAAGCGTTAGTCTACGGGGTGCCACTCCAGCCTGTGACGAGAAGAGCGCGTTGTGAGTGACTCACATGACCAGCCGTGTTGTTCGCCATCCAAGCGAGACCACAGGCAGGCCAAGCGAAGGCGCCGGAGACTGCGTGCGAAGCAGGAAAATTGTGTATAATGAAAGGCGGAGAGGAAGCGGATCGGTCAGTCATAGATAGACCTTGGTGACGACGCACAGGTCCCTGAAGATTGAGAACTCACCCAGCAAGAATGTGGCGCCATACTGGACGTGGCTGTTGGAACTAGCGTATGCCATGGAAAAGCCAATGATCGACAGTGCGAAGCAGAAGAGTGCGGCAGTCGCGCGCTGCTTGAAACGGTCCGCGTAGATGGCCGTAACGATGGTGACTGAGAACAGGAGTCATGTTAGAAAGGGAACGAATATCCACTGAGGCCTGACTGATGGGCGCACCGACGAAAGCTGCCGCGAAAGGAGGAACCGTGAGCAGCTGCGCGTGCGTGGCAGTATAGGTGCCAAGGCCCTTGACGATGGTCTGACGAGTCACGAGACGAAAGCGTCAATGGAGGTCCGAGGGGACTACTGGGATGGGTTGATAGAGTTCGAAGGCATACCGGGAGGAAGAACGCGGCTGAATACACCGACGTCGCATCACAGTATCCTTGAAAACATAGGAGCCAGACAATGGGAGACTTGTAGGCGTCGAGGACGTAGCGCCATTCGAAGCTGTGTCGCGTCGGGGGCGGAGCGGATTGAAATGCCGAGGTCAACACACCGCGACTCACGCACTAGACTCGATGGGGCTCACCGGTCGCCGGAGTGTTCGTCCGCCGCCGCAGGTACGACGCTTTCCTGCTTCTCCTCCACCTTCTCTCCGGTCTTCACGTCCGCAGGCTGGACGCCAAACCCATCCTTGCCCGACGTCCCCTGGCCGAGGTCTTCCGCCTTTGCGCGCGCCCAGTCCATCTCGAGACGACGGACGGCGAAAGCGCGTTCTTCAGCGGTAAGGAACTTGGCCGTGCCGGGGGAGCGCGGAGCGAGGAAGAAGGAGCAGACGCCAAAGAGGACAGTGAAAATGCCTTGAGATGGGAGAAGGGAGACGAGGAAACGTCAGAGTTCGCACGGCTTGTTTCAGACGGGGATATGCTCACCTTCCAGGATGAAAATCCAGCTCCATCCGTGCAGTCCCGCCCTGCCGTCCAAGTTGCTGATCGCGGCGGCGAGAAGACCGGAGAAGGCGCCTGAAAGAGAAGCGGCAGAGAAGAAGAGACCTTGTCGTAGCTGGAGCTCGTGGCGCTTGTAGAAAAAGGTGAGCCAGACGGAGATGCCGGGGAGAATGCCGCCTTGGGGGTGGGTAGGGAAGGAAAAAAATGGAATGCCATTAGATGAGCAGCTTGGCTCCGACGGGCGCCAGAAGGAAGAAAGACACGTTAGGCAAACCTTCAGTGAGGCCGAGGAAGAAACGAACGACGTAGAGACCGGTGCGGGATGTGACAATGCTGAAGAGGGCAGGTCGGAATGCCGAGGATACGAGGACGAAACGGTGAGATTCATCTCAATTACATAAAAAGAGACGAGGACGAGGCGTACCCTTGCAATGTGGCGCAAACGCCCCAGCAAGTGACGAGGAAGGGCAGCCAGAAGTTAGCACCGACCTTCTTGAGGACGAGGTTGGCGGGCACCTCTCCGACGATGTAAGGCACGTAGAGGATGGTGAGAGCGACGCGGTAGTCGTGAGAGGAGAGGTTGAGCTCCTTCTGCAGGCCGTCTAGACGCGCTTGACCGATGTTTGTCCGGTCGAGGAAGGAGAGAAGGTAGAGCTAGTGGTGTGGGAGGGCACGGGGAGGGAAGACGGGGTAGAAGGGGGGGAGAAGGAAGGACCGCAGGGTTAGAAGGACTGGAGTGGGAGGGCAGACGCGAAAAGAGCTCACCATCGTAGCCAAGGGGATGACCGTCGCGTCGAACTGAGCGGCGAAGCGAAGCATGCCAGAGCGATGAGAAGAAGGAGGATGAGCTAGCCGGCTCGACGGCGGGAACTGGCGTCACGGGTCGCCAAACTCGTCGGCTGCGCACCTTGGCGGCGATCCTCCTGTCCATCCTTCTCTCCTCGGCGGGTGACATGAGCACCGCGTCCTCCCCGCCATGTTCGCGCCCCGATCCATCGCTCCTTCCTTCCGTCACCGTCGCTTGCGGGTTGGGGGAGCGAGAGCGGTCCGTCTCCGTCGGAGCGGGAGCCTCCGCTGGAGCCGTGCCGGGCTCAGGGTCGTGCTGGTGTGCCATGGCGGATCGGAGGGAGTGAGGGGGGAGAAGGAGAAGGGAGGAGGAAAGGATGGCGGATGGTGGGGGGAGGAAGAAAAAGGATGATGAGGGGAAGAAGACTGCGGAGAGGGCGATGGAAGGGGACGGCGGGCCGGGCGGGGAAGTGTGAGTCTAGGAAGACGCCGTCCGGCACGTGGGCAAAAAAATGCGCGTCGAGCGCAAGACGAAGACGACAGGAGATGACGACGCAGGCTCGGAATGCAGAGGAGTTAACAAGAGTCATCGGTGTCGAGAGGCAGAACGAACGAGCAAACGAACGAACGTCTTCCTTCGCCGCAGACGTTCATGTCGAGATGTAACACCACCTCTCCTTCCTCCTCACCGCCGTCGCTCTGGCCGCCATCGCGCCCTCGCCTTGCTCACCCCGCTTCTCCTGACTCGACCGCTTGTTACTTTTTCTTCCTCTTCCCCCACATTCCGCCTCCGCATCTTGTCGATCCGTCAGCCGCAGCACGGCACCTTCTCACGCTGACAGTTTTTATCTCGGCAAGTGGAGGTGGCTTTGGCACGTGTATGCATCTAGAGAAAGGGAGAAAGAGAGTAAGAAAAAAAAAAAGAGGGCTTTCTTTTTCAACTCGCTGGACGGCATAGCGAATCACAATCCCTTTGCCATCATCTTAACAAACAGTCTCATCCGCCGTCTTTCTTGACCTATGACGCTCTCAGACCTCTCGAATTGCACGACACAGAACGAAACGAGATTCCAATCCTCCACCGCCTGGAGAAGGAGTAGCGCACAATGAACAGAAGAAAAGCAGTTAAAAATGTTTTTTTAGTCGAGAGCCTCTGCGGGGAAGGAAAGAAAGAAAGATGAAAGAAAGGGCATGCACGTGTCAGTCACGTCAACTGTCATGTCACCAGATCGTCGGCCGGCATTTCGGACACTCACCCATCTCGTTGCTCTCCGCGCCCGTCTCCGCCGGCGCCTCGACGGGAGCAGGGGCGGAAGGCTCGTCGATGGCCAAGCCGAGCGAAATCAGCTTGAACAACCTGTCGGCGAAGCTGGACGGCTCATCAAGCGAGAAGCCACCGGTGAGGAGGGACACCTCGAAGAGAAGCAGGGTCAGGTCCCTGACCGTGGCGTCGTTCTTGTCCTTGGCCACCTTGTCCTTGAGCTCCTTGATGATCGCGTTGCTCGGGTTGAGCTCCATCGTCTTCTTCGACGCCATGTAGGACGACATGCTCGAGTCGCGCAGCGCCTGGGCCCGCATGATGCGCTCCATGTTGGACGACCAGCCGAACTGACCCGTGACGAGAACGCACGGCGAAGTGGTCACGCGGTTCGACACAACCACCTTCTCCACCTTGTCGCCAAGGATCTCCTTAATGGCCTTGCACAGGTCCTCGAACTGCTTGGCCTCCTCCTCGCGCGCCTTCTTCTCCTCCTCCGTCTCCTCCAACTCGAGACCCTCCTTGGACACGCACACCAACTTCTTGCCCTCGAACTCCTTCAGCTGCGTCACCGCGTACTCGTCGATGGGGTCGACCATGAGCAGCACCTCAAAGCCCTTCTTCTTGAGCGCCTCGAGGAAGGGAGAGTCGCGCACGCTGCTCAGCGACTCGCCGGTGAGGTAGTAGATCGACTTCTGGATCTCCGGCATCCGAGTGATGTAGTCTGCGGGAAAGACGGACGCGGTGGTCAGTCAGCGACTCGGCCATACCCGCGAGAGACGATGCTGCGCGCACTCACCCTTGAGGCTGGTCAGCTCATCACCACTCTTGGTCGAGTGGAAGCGGAGGAAGGAGGCCAGCTTGGCACGGTTGGCAGAGTCCTCGTGGATGCCAAGCTTAATGTTCTTGCCGAAAGCCTCGTAGAACTTGTTGAAGTTGTCCTTGTCCTGGGAACATGAACGTCCGATAAATACACAATCAGCCCTCACCTTTCCGGCCTCGGAATGCCCAAACAACACAGGGAAAAGCATCCGATTCGGCAAAGCACACTCACCTCCGCGATCTCGTCGAACATTTCGATGGTCTTCTTGACGACGTTCTTGCGGATGACCTTGAGGATCTTGTTCTGCTGCAGCGTCTCACGGGAGATGTTGAGGGGGAGGTCTTCAGAGTCGACAATACCCTTGATGAAGTTGAGGTACTCGGGAATGATGTCCTCGCAGTCATCCATGATGAAGACGCGGCGGACGTAAAGCTTGATGTTGTTGCGCTTCTTCTTCGTCTCGAAGAGGTCGAAGGGAGCGCGCTTGGGAACGTAGAGGATGGCCTTGAATTCGAGCTGGCCCTCGACGGAGAAGTGCTTGACAGCGAGGTGGTCCTCCCAGTCATTCGAAAGCGACTTGTAGAAGGAAGCGTACTCATCGGCGGTGATGTCCTGAGGGTTACGAGTCCACAGCGGCTTGGTCTTGTCTGTGGTAGAGAAACAGAAAACAATAAGCGTCCTGCCTCGCCATGTTTTGGACATGCGCCACCGAGCATACTCACTAAGCTCCTCGTTCTCCGTCTGAATCTCCTTGATCTTCTTCTTGCCCTTCTTCTTGTCCTCGTCCTCAGCATCCTCGATCTTCGCCTTCTGGTCGTCATCCTCGGCCTTCTCCTCCTCCTCCTCCTCGACCTCCTTCTCCACCTCCTTGGTCACGACGAGCTGGATGGGGTAGCCGATGAACTCGGAGTGCTTCTTGACAATCTCGCGGATCCTCTTCTCCTCGACGTACTCCACCTGGTCCTCCTTGAGGAAGAGGCGGAGCTCGGTACCGCGGCCAAGGGGAGGGTTGGTGGTGTCGGGAGTGATGGTGAAGGTGCCACCGGCGGCCGACTCCCAAATGTACTGTTCGTCGTCGTTGTGCTTGGTGATGACCTGAACGCGCTCGGCAACGAGGTAGGCGGAGTAGAAACCGACACCGAATTGACCGCTGTGGAAAGGAAGAAAAACGGAACGTCAGCACAGAGTGTGCGAACGCGGCTTTCCCGAAGCTCTGGATCGACTCACATCATGGAAATGTCGGCGCCGCTGCTGAGAGCCTCCATGAACGCCTTGGTGCCGGACTTGGCGATCGTACCAAGGTTGTTGACGAGGTCGGCCTTCGTCATACCGATACCCGTGTCGCGAATCGAAAGCACCTTGTTCTCCTTGTCCGGGGTAATGCGGATGTAGAGCTCCTTCTCATGCTCAAGCTCCGCGGGGTTCGTCAGCGCAGCATAGCGGACCTTGTCGAGCGCGTCCGAAGCTGTAAGGAGGGCACAGGAACGTCAACGTACAGTGTTAGGATACGGACAGGGGAGAAGACGAGTACCGACGCCGCCGACGCTCGCACACTCACCGTTAGAGATAAGCTCTCGGAGGAAAACATCCTTCTGGGAGTAGAAAGTGTTGATGATGAGGTCGAGCAGCTGGCTGATCTCAGCCTGGAAGCTGAGTGCGGCGCACGGGGGTGGGTAACACAAACGGTCAGAACGGACGTGACCTTTGTCGTCGTTGAGGAGAAGTACTCACCCAAAGGTTTCGGCCATTGTGAGAGCGGTTCTAAAGGATGAAGGTCTGTGAGATGAGGCCGCGTCACGATTACAGTAAAGTGTAAAGGAGTTTTGGGGACAGAGGATTCGAGGTGAGCGAGTGTCTTGGGCTTTTGCGTGGAGGAGAGAGGCAAATGGAGGCAACTGCTACTGACCGGAAGTGGTGAAGGAAAAGGAAGGTGAGGGAAGAAATACTCGCTCTGTCCTCGTCCGCCCTCGTCGCTGCATTTTCCGTCTCACCGCATCAGGCCTTCGAGAAGCATCCAGAGCGATCATCCGTGTAAAGCCGCTTGTCGCCGCCTAGCCGTCAATGCCGTAGCTGACTACCGCGGCCTAATCTTTCTCGCTGTGAGACAATGGTCACGCATCCTTCCAGTCGTTTGTCCTGTCGCCTGTCTTGCTTGCGACGGAAAGCTCGAGAACTTTGTCTACTTGTCCCCTCGGCTATATGTCCCCTTGTCTACTTGTCTACATGTCTACAGGTCCCCGCAGCTCTCACTCTGGCGCCAGCGACTCTCCACTCCGTATCACCATGGGAGCTCGGGGCCGTCCCATCCGAAAAAGTGAGCGCTGTTCTCGAGTTTGAGTCCTTCAATGACCTTGACGATGCCCGAAGCGCACGTCTCCGGTGTGATTCCGCCTCCTCCGAGCACGTCGCTGACCTTCCGACCCATGTCGGTGTTCTGATCGCAAGGGTAGAAGAAAGACAAATAAAGAACATTGCACGCTCAAAAGGTCACTGCTACTCACCACCCAACCCGGGTCTATGTCGTTACCGTGGTCATTTCAAATATCAACACGCTTCAGAACCATTGCCACGCACGGTGATCGCAAGGCATTCAAGGCCGCTCGCTGCCTTTTCCCTCCCGGACGCGGCGCTATTCCAAATGTGAGCGCGACCCCGGCCTGCGTGCCCTCCCGCTCGCTCTCCACGGCTGACCCCCCGCCCTCGCCTCGCCTTCCCCTCCCCCGTCCCCTGGTTGGCCGTCGTGCCGGCGCAAACAGGCTGTTCAACAACTACGTGCATCTTCTTAAGGAAGTCCCCGACGCGGGCCAGACGGGCCTACTGATCGAGCTGCACCCCTACGCCGCCGTGCTGGCGAACCGCAGCAAGTGATGCTTTGCCAACCGCTGTCGGTTCTACAACATGAACATTGCCGCGCGTTGACGTCGCCGGAGAACGACCGGAGGATCCGCGACTGGTCGCGGACCCACGCCGAGGTGGTTCGGGCGGCGGAGAGCCAGCGTCCTGGTTCGGAGCTCCCCTCGGGACAAACCAAGGGCTACGACAACTACGGCCTGGGGGACGAGCGGGTTCGCGACGTGTTTGGCGAGAACTACGAGCGCCTGGGCAGCTCAAGGCGCACTACGACCCGGAGATGCTTTTCAACAAATGGTTCCCCATTACACCGGCTGCATAGAGTTCCGCTCCGCTCCCACCCTCCCCCGTCCTCTACCTTTTCGCCCCGGCTAACCCTGTCCTCCTTCGAATCCGTTGGAGAGAGGCAGGTCTGTGATGTAGTCCATCGAGACATGTGCTTCGTTTTTATAGAATAGAAAAAAAAAAAAAAAAAAAAAAAAAGGCCTTGGGTCCCGCGCTCGCTTTTCCTTCCCGCTCCCGCCGCCGCCGCCGACCCTTCCCTCCCCTCTCCCCCCAAATCCACTCCACCCCGCCCCGCACTGTCGGTCATTGTGAGCCGCCGCCGCCGCCGCCGCTGTCGCCGCCTTGCAAAGCTATCGAGCGTTGAGACCGGGAAAAAAAAGAAAAAGGCACGAGAACGAGAACGAGCGCAGTAGCAGTAGCAGCAGCAGCATTTCGTAATAGTAGCAGGAACAAAAAAAAGAAACAGAAACGGAAACAGTTGCTGAAGCAGAAGCAGAAGCAGAAGGTAACAGCGCGATTCGTACAAAGTCGGGACGCGGGCGACGGACGGGACGTGCATTTTTTTCTTTGCTCGGCAGGAGGGACGGACAAGGCAGATGTACTTTTTTCCTTCTTCTTCTTTGTTTCACTCTTTTGACTACGTGTACGCGTACGCCACAGCCGCGGTCGGCGCAAGAGAGAGAGAAAGGAAAAGGGAAAATGAGAGTCGATGTGGGGAGACGGGCGGAGGGAGGGAGGGACGGGAAGGAGGGGGGCGGGATGGAGAAGAAGGGAGGACGGGAAAGGAGTGGGTCGGCCCACCTGTCCACCTGCCTGCCTGCCGGCCACGATGGTCCAGAACAACGATTTGCTGCGGCACCACTGCGGCCGTCGTACGATGAGAAGACGGAAAGATACGGCGTGTGCCAAGGGAAAAATACGGAGAGCGAGAGCGGAAAGATACGGAGTGTGCCAAAGAGCGAGAGCGAGACCCGGAAAGGAGCGCGAGAGCGACGAACGGGAGACGGTGGCGGACAGAGACCGGGAGAGAGGCCGGAGAGAAAGAAAGACTAGGTGAAGGTGGGGAAAGACGAGCGGCGTAGAGGGCGGAATTGTCAGAACCCGTTGCCCGAACCCGTCTTGTTGCCGAAGCACAGTACTGTGCCGATGTAGCGGGTACGAAGATGGAAGTCCGAGTGCAGACCGTCTCGGGGTTTGTACATATGGAGCAGCGGGGCGACGGTGCGCACGCACGCGACCGGAGAGGCGCGGGGGAGCGTGCGCGACGTACCGTACTGCTCTCCCGTTAGGTTGAAGAATGTCTCTAAGGAAATGCGTATGATTTGCACCGAGGGGCATGATCGCCGACGTGGGCGGTGGATAACCAGAGAAGCCCGTTACGCCCACTAGCACGCGAGGAGGTTTAAAAGGGTTCTGGAGTGTACCTGCCCCAGGTTCCAAGCCAAACGCCCACCGATCGCTCTTTCCCAAGGACAAATAGCGTCGCAATCCGAGGGAGAGACGTATCAAGAGGGCACAATCTCTCACCTGGCCTCCCACCGTTAGCAAATCAATCCACTGCGCAAGCCTTCATGCCACGCAACGCACTGCTCGTGCTCCCACAGCGATGACTGAACTCGGCATTTCGAGGCTTACGGAAGGTTAAAACCAATGGTTGACAAGGGTTGTCGATTGGACAGAGTTGGAGCTGGTCTACGGCGATAAGCCGCCAGGACGACGTTAGACTTGGATGTCGTACCAGCCTTTTGCGAGCGGCCAGAAGGAATATTCCTCGCGCCAACCACACTTCGGTCGGCCCTAAGCTGATGTCCTGCATCTCACTAACCTAACCGAACGAACACGCCTTACCAACCGCCTTTACTGAAGGTGCAATGCTGAGGGTGACCAACCAGTCGACGCTCTGCATTCAACCCGGTCGTTCCCGCATTCTCCTCTTCCCCACACGCACCTAGTTTTCGCCTTCATTCCGCCGTCTCCCCTCGTCGGCCTCACGGTCTCCCTGATTTCGTGGCCACCGCGTTTTCCTCTGCTATTCGTCTCCACTTCTACCAGTATCCAGCCATTCGCCCCAGCCTATTATCATAGCTTCCCGGGTTCCAACCTTGCCACCTTCTTTGTGGGACTGCGTTATCGATGACAGGTGAGCGATGTCGCCGGCAGGGACAGAAAGGCAGTCGTATATCCGTTCAAAAACAAACTTTGGAAGCGATCCAGCTAGGCAACTTGCTCCAGCGAGCGTGTCATGACTACATTCTCGATCGCGAGGATCTACCCAAACAAAGGGAGACCACGTCGCTGGCGCGCGAAAGGCGACACATCTGCCCTTGATGTCTACGTTCATACATTATGCGTCATAGCAGACCGAGATCGACGATCGTGCAGCGTGCTATGTGATTTAGATTCTCTGAACCTTCTACATCCGTTCGGTGTTGGTCAACCGCATCGTGTACTAATGACGGTCGAGCGGGGCTCAAACTCTTCCCCGCTCACCATCCATCTTCGCTTACATCTCAACACTGCCCTCATCTGGCTATATCGGCCTAGCGTCTTGATTGAGTTTATCTAGGAAGGGTGCTAGTGCATTGCTTCTTGGGCAACGGAATCCTCCTTGCGTTGGTTCTTGGGCGGCGGTGGACGCCGAAACAAAAGCGAGCAAGACGGCTTTGCTGATGAAATTCATCGTAGCAAGCGGACGATGGAAACGAGGGCGACATGCGAGATGAGGAGCGGTCAAGGGACAAGGACGCGGTAGGGAGACGCCTTCACGAATCGCCTATATTTTAATCTCTATTATTTATGCCTTTCAGGGCGATTCAAGTTTTACAGGGCTTTTTAGGGGACGCTAGCATCATTCGCAACGCGGGCCGCATCGCAACGTCCAAAGGTGGAGGTGGAGTTCTCCGAGCTTTACCTAAATGCCCAAACCCAAACTACACTTGGCGCCATGCCCTTTGAAGCAGAGCTGTCACCGCTGGGATGTCAAGAATTGGGTCACGATAGGGCTGGGGACTGGGACTGGAAACCTCCTACCGTCCTTAGCTCAGGTCGCTAGACAGAGAGGGGACAAAGGATGGGTCGATGGTGCCAGTCCTGGGAGCTGACAGCTCGGGCTGGAAAGGGGAGTGTTGGGAGCTGAGGCTGGACAAGGAAGACTGGGCAGGAGAGTAGGCAGGGGAAAATTTAGGCATGACAGGTGCAAAAAGCTGGGGAAGGAAACGGACAGAGAAGAACCTGAGGACGGAGCCAGGTGACAGGTGGGGATCTCCGGGAAGGGCGGGGAGACATGGAATGGACCTGGGCGGCCCGGACAACTGGGAGGGGTTGGAACGTTAAGTTCCATCAGTGCGGATGAAGTTTTATCTATGCGACTAAAGTTAATGCCGATGACGAGGGGGATGCAAAGCTTTGTCAGGAGACGAACTGTGGAGGATGGCCGTGGTCCAAATCGACAAGATCGGCCTTCGTCGCTCCGATTTGCGAAGACATGTTGGAAAGGATGGCACTCGCGCAACGGCTCGGCTGTCCGTGCAAACGTGCGCACTCGTGTCCTGACTCTGCCAAGCCGACCCAAGCGATATCCGGCAGGAATATAAAAAGCGAAATCAGCTGAACCGACCTTTCCCCAGCGCACCCACAAACGGGGCAGCGGAGTTATGACGGGAGATGGACTCATATCAGGCTTGACGAGCAGAGCGGATTGCAAGCAGTCTACCGCCTTGTCATAGTCCTGTCGACAGTCCCATCAGAATAGAAACGGTCAGTGCTTCGGTCCGGAAGAAACGAAACTGCCAACCTCTACAGACTGGCATGCCTTGCACTCCCTTCGCTAGTGTTGAACAAGACGCCCAATGCGATCTCTACGTCCACGTTCACCTCTCCGACCGGAGCGCTCCTGGTCAGCTGCATAAGCAAGCCGGTCAGGTCGAGGTGCTTGGATGCTTCCGCGCTCCCGCCGTCGCCTAGTTCGAGGGGCGAGCTCTCGCCGCCGACCTCTAAAGGTTTGGGGCGGCGGTGGACCTGGCCCGGTAAGCGCGGACGAGGTCGGCGTAACGGGGATTGTGCTCGATCCACCTCTATGGCCTCATACGCGCTTGCACGGTCATTCTCGTTGGTGTAACTGACAGCGAGGGGGCGGGTCGGACGGGTCGAGCTCGACGGCGCGACGGAGGGCGCGGATGGCGAGGCCCTCTCGCTCATTGGCTTGCCTGTACTCCGAGCTCGAACCACGTCGATGCGTCCGCCGGATCGCGTTGAACGGCGGCTTGGCGCTCTAAAACAGTCTCGGCGACCGAGTCGGGGCCGCGGCCGGCGTGGCGAGCGTGGTGGAAGGTGGTGTCTTTTTCCAGGTATGGGTTCTGACGCTGGAAGGGATAAGCGCGGTCCTGGTCCCGGTGCGACACAGGCCGGATACCAGCCGATGCTGCCTCGAAGGCATCCCAGTCCCTCTGAAGCGTGTCCTACTCCGCGCCTGAGGGCCAGGCGCCTGAGGGCCAGGCACACCTCTTCTTTGAGTGCCTCTCCACCGCCTTCCCACAAAGTCCTCGTCCTCCCATCGCTCCTATTCGTCCTCCTTGTCCTTCTCCTCCCACTTTTCCGTCGCACCGGAAACGCGCGTCGACATACCATGCCTGGACGACTCGGCGCGGAACTTGGACGCTGCCTCCTCCAAGAGAGCGTCTTCATCATCTGACTTTTGGATCCCATCTCCATCGCCCTGGAACTGCGCGCCAGACCTCCGACGAGCCTCCTCCCTCTCGCGCTCCTGTACGACAGCGTCTTCATCGGCCCAAAGCTCGTTGAGCTCGCGTCGGCCCTCCAGCTCCTGTGCAAGAGGGAGTGCGGACGGAATGCCGGTCGTCCTTCCCTGCTGGGCAAGCTGTCCGGCCGCAACGTATTCGCCCAGCGGCAGGTCTCCGCATCTGGGGCGTTGCTTGGTTCAGAGACAGGCTGATGCATCTCGATGTCCTGTCCAAGGTCTCTTGCCTTGCCCTTTCCCTTGGCACCTCCAACGCCGTCGCTGACGCCGGCAGAAGGTGACCCCTGTCCTTTCTCGACCATCTCGTTGCCCTCTATAGTGACCTGTTTATCCCTGATCTGCTTCATGAGGCCCAGGAAGGCGCTCTTGCCGAATTTGGGGTTCTGTTCGTGCTCGACAGACGAGACCAGAAGTTCGGCAGTGCGTGCCAGCTAGTCCCTCTCCTCGTCGTCATTGAAGTCTTGCCTGGGCGGCGGGGCGCTGTCTCAGCGACGACGGGAGCGGCTTGCGCGAGCGCATTTAGGGCCTGGACGGGTGAGGTGGGCCCTTGGTCCCCTTGCATCTGCTCGTGCGCCATGAAGGCCTCATCCTACGAGGGATCTGCGTGTGCGTGTGCATGTGCGTGTGATATGTGCCATGCGCAGAAAAAGGTCATCAGCTCGCTGGGTCGACCTTTGCACATCGGGACGCGATATCGCTCACCCAATCCCAATCTCGTCATTTCCTTGTCCAGTTCATCGACCGCCGCAGGCGACCTGGACCCCGCTTCGAGCATGCGATCCCTCATCACGCTGTTCTCCCTCATCCATGCCTCCTGACGCTGCTGCCTGTACATGCCTTGCATCATCCTTGCCCTCATCATGTCCTCCTCCATGTTCCTCATCGCGTTCACGCTCGCCACGCCATTTCCACAGCGCTGGCTATCCCAGGAGAAGCCCTCGGAGATGAAGTCTGGAGCGCACCGGGCGCTGAGCGGTCCTTGTTGATCTCACTATGACCTGCCGGCAGCTGGACGAGTTCTGCTTCAGGAAGTCGGCCACCCATCCGGCGTTTCCAAATCCCACTCCCGTCGTCGCACCGGGGCCTCCGCCGAATTGATGGTGTGAACTCGCGCCAGCGGCTCTTGCGGCGAGGAAGGCGTCCTCGAAGTCTTCATGCGACGCCGGATGCGGACCCTGTTGGTGCTGCCCCTGAAATGAGAGTACTGGAGTGGCGACGGCGTCGGGTTGGAAGAGACAAAGGCATGCGGAGGAGGCGAAGGTGACGGCAAGGTTTGCAGACGAGTCTGATCGAGTGGGGACGGCGTCCCGGGCCCGAAGAAGCGAGAGGCATCGGTGTCTTGCCCAGATGAAGGGGCACGCTGGGCGGAGCGGAAGGGCTGTGAACCAACAAAAGTGCGGTGGTAGGGTGCAAAGAAACGGCGATGCTACAAGAGGTCAGCGTCTATTAAGCGGACTACGCTCACCGCGGACGAGGGCCCGGCTTGAGGGACAAAGCGATCCTGCGGAACGGTAAGGAATAGAGGCGTATGATGAGCGATGGTATCAGAGCGCGACGTAGAAAAGTCGCTCCAGCCGCTTTGTCTACCATGCCCAGCAGGATCCGCATCTCACCTGCTGAGTCCCAGGGATCCTGACCAAACGTCTTGGCGAAGCCCTGCAGCAGCTTCGACGGCCCGCATTCAGCGCCGCCGCTTACGAGCTGGGAGAGCGACATGGCGAGCACGGCGGCGGGAGCGCCTGCTGCGGCGACCCGGTCAGTCCGTCAGTCAGTCCCCCCTTGTCCCCCTTCCTCCGCACCCCCACGTCGGACGATTGCATACGACTGCTGGGAAGGCTTTCCGCCAATCATCTTCCAGACCAAGTCGATGCGCCCTCGCTTGCGCACTGACTCCTTCTCCTTTTCTTCTTTATCTATCCTCTTTCTTTCTTTACAGCCGTCTCGATCTGCTGACGATGCCACTCCGTGGGCCCTCCTTTTTCAAAGCAGCGTCTCAGCATCGCCTTAGTTAACGCTCTTCGGTTGACCGGGAACGTAGTGCTGCTTCCTCCTTGTCCACGTTTACCACCCTCCCCCTCTCCCTTCCCTGCCATGAAGAGCTCGCCTCTCCTCTCCTTCGTGGCCCTGACCCTGGCCATTGCTACTGCTCAGCCCGCGACGGCTGCAGCGTTGACCAGCGTTATCCCTTCCTCCCATGCGGTTGGCAGCGCAGTCAGGCGCGGTGGCGATAATGTCCCTCTCGGCTCTGGCAACCAGCAGTCTAACGGTTCGGGCAATGGCAACGACAAGAGCAACTTTTCCGGAAACGCCAAGGCCATGCAGATGGCCCACGGCGGCATGGTGCGTTTAGTCCTTTAACCTACATATTCCACCTTACCTCCCTCCTTACTGTCAATTGATCTTGGTGTCCTTGCTTCGGCCGAAACGAGCAGGGCGGCAAGGGCGGTTCGGGCCATAACGCTGCCAAGGGCTTCCACAAGGGCGGCTTCGGCGTCTTCTCAGGCACCGGTCTCGCCATGGGCGGCAATGGTGGCAAGGGCGGCATGGGCGGCATGGGTGGCAAGAACAAGAACAAAGGTATATAATCTGTCGAGGATTTTTTTTGAATGAAGTTGGGCTTTCCATGGGCTCATTCGGTTTCCTGTGCCCGTGTTCCTCATTTGTGTGCCCTTCTAGGCGGCCTCAACATCTTCAATACCTGGGACAATGGCGTCGATGGCGGCTCCCACCGCGCCGCTGTCGATCCCCCCATCGTTAGTGGTTCCATGACGGTCTCGGCCCCCATGGCAAGTTCCCTCTTCACGGCATCGGCAAGCGCGGTGGCAATGATGTCAAGCGGCGTGGCAATGGCAAGTGGAGCAAGTGCGGTAACGCTAAGTCCAAGCGGATTGCCAACGGTGTCTTTGTGAGTCTTCTGCACTCTCTGTTTCCTTCCTTCGCTTCCTCTCTCGAGGTTTATGCCGACCAATCATGTTTCCGCATCCATCTCATTGTGGTACAGGGCGGCAAGGGCGGCTCGGGCCACTACGCAGCCAAGGGCTTCCACAAGGGCGTTTGGACTTGGTGACGGTAACGGTGGCATGGGCGACATGGGTGGCAAGAACAAGAAACTTGGGCGGCCTCAACACCCTCTTTGGCGGGAACTGAGCGTCTCGCCGGACTCCATCCCGTGCACTCTGCGACTGCGCTCCTGCTCTTGTCGGCGGTTAGCAGTATCGGATCTTATCTAGACTGGCAGAATGATGAGCAGCCAGACGTTGTCACCGGACGTACACGCCACTTAGGTCGCGATGGCGGCTTGTTCCGTCTGTTCGTGAGAAAAAACGTACGATATCGTACCACACGGTGCTCACTCCACTCAAGTCTTTGTGGGAGACGCTATTCATGGCAGCCTTATCGAAATGTGTCCTTCGATACCTGTCTAGATTGCTTGTACAAGATGCCGACTTGTCTCTAACGCCGCCTCCGATCCGGGGGTACTGTCACACCTCCGCTCATGTCAGGGATCGCTCCCTACTCAGGTCGTCGGGTGGCAAGGCAGGAGGAACAGAAGGGGTTGCACCAGGAGTCGACACCGAACCGAGACAGGAGGAGGAAAGAGAGCAAGGGAGCAGAGAGGCAAGACAAGACTCAAGGACCTGAGCGGTGACAAAAGTATTCTTAGCTTGGGGGAAAGGAGAGGTGGAGGCCCTGTCGGGCCCTCATATATATTCAAGGCAGTCGTGTCATCTCGGATCGGAGGCGGCGTTCATGACAGTCCCAGATCGGAGGCGGCGTTCGTGACACACTTACTTGTTCCCCGCCGCAGTCCGATCGATCAGACGGCAGTCCCGAGAGCTCTGGTCGCTGATGAGAACCAGCTGATGGAGTTAACGTCGGAGAGCGGGAGAGTTACTCTATCTATGGTGCAGATGTACCATTCTCTACCGTTGCAGCCTCTGCATGCGAAAGTGTAGCGGTAC